>ML427097.1:0-47325 GCA_005239525.1 Nicotiana knightiana | reverse complement strand
ATATATATATATATATATATATATATATATATATATATATATTGAAAAGTATAGCTGAAAAGCGATTATCTCCAGGAAAAGTTATGTCTCAAGGACTTCTATTTCGAAAGTATATTTGAAAAGTATTTGTCTTGCAGAATAATGATAACTGAAAGAGAAGTATTTGGAAAAGTATGTTTTGAACATCACGTATTTTGATGATATTTGAAAGAGCAGTATTGTAAAGACCCGTAAAATTTCTATGTCTAAAATAATACCTGAATAGGTCCCTGTGTTGTTATAACTGTAGAAATTCTTAAAACAGTCCTATTTTAAGTAAAAACTATCCCAGAACTTGAAAGATTAAATTTTTCAGAAATTTTGCGTTATGTGACGCACTATGTGATTGCATAACAGGTATGCGGACCGCATATTGGTTGCATACCTGGACAGTTTCCTGTCCATTTTGAGGAGAACTATGCGGCCTAGAATGCAATCGCATTTCACGAATGCGGGCTGCATAGTTTTCACATTCTTGCCCCGTGGTTTTTGCGAGGGAGGTTATGCGACGCACTATGCGATCGCATAACAGGTATGCAGACCGCATAGTGGTTGCATACCTGGGCAGTGTGGTTCCTATTTTGGCCAATTTGAAGGCCAACTATGCGACAGGAATGCGGACCACATAGCATTCATGGCCGCATTTCTGTGTCGGGGCTCCTATTTTCTAAATTTAAAACCCGACCCCCTATTTTATAAAACACCCGTTCCCTTCATTTTTAACGATTTTCTGACCAAAAATAGAGAGAGAAGAAGAGAGTTCTTGAGAGAGAAGGTTTCAACATCATCCAATTTGATTTTCCAAAATCCCTCAAGCCCGAAAATTATCGAGTTATTGTCATCTTCTTCACTCAAAGAGGTAAGTCTTCACCCTATTTCCCCAATTTTTCATATTTTGTGTAAGAATAAAACACACATAGGTTGGTTCTTGAAAACAAAGAGTGAAATCTTGCATGCATGTGTGTTAAACCCCGTAATCTAGTAAAGGGAAAAACAAGTTTGGGTAATCATGCTCAAAAGGGGGTTAGTTGTCTAAGGGGTCACCTAGTGTTTGATAAAATGCTCAATTGAGTACAAGATTTCTAATTCTAAGTGAAATATGTCACATTGTGGAATAGATTGACGGTGCTAGATGATCCGGTGAAAAGGGAATGACTAGAGGTATGTATGGCTAACTTTAATATTCGTAGAGTCTCCTTGTTGGTGTCCAAACATTCGGTATGAGCTTCTTGCTAGGTATATGTGAATTGATTGTCCGCTTGTGTTGAGGTGTGAGATTTCATTCTCTGATTTTTCTTAGTCGACTATCGTGATAATTGAAACCGTGAAAGGTGATTTCTATGTGATTACTCTATCATGTGCAAGGTTCGTTAAATGATTGAGTATGTTGGTATGAAAGAATGATAACAAACTCAAATGTGTAAATGCATCTATGAAATAAGGGCTATGAACTAATTGATCTAATTGAACTAAATGACCATGGAAATATCGTATATGACTCATTGTTGGCAAGGTTTACTGTGGTTTAACTTTATATGGATTGTTGGTTGTAATGAATTTACATTCTTATTTATGAGCATCTTTGTGGTTGAATTAATGGATGATAAAGACTATTGTGAACACATGATTGTTTGGGTGTTAGGAAATTGTACTCTTGATGATATGAAACCCTGTGATTGAATTGTTGGCTATTATTGTTTACCATGAAATGTGATGGTCCGGTGGAATCGGGTTGCACGCTGAAACAAGAACTAATAAGGGTGGATAGGTAACAAGGGTGGAGTGTAAATTGTACGGTGGGATCGGGTTGCACGCCGTAACAAAAATTTAAGGTGGGATCGGGTTGCACGCCGCAACACGTAGTAATAAGGGTGGATAGGTAATAAGGGTGGAGTTTAAATTGTACGGTGGGATCCGGTTGCACGCCACAACAGAATGTAATAAAGCCGAAATGTGATTGTGTTGAAATAAGAATCTGTGAGGCTCTCAATTGTACTTGTTTTTTGTATCACTGTGCACTATGTGTTGGTTCCTTTAACTGCTTTCTATCTGTGAATCTCTTTATTTTACTTTGAGTAAAGTTTATTCATATATACTAGTACTATTCCAAAGTACTAACATCACTTTTTGCCGGGGGCGCTACATCTTTTATATGGATGTAGGTGGGTCCATAGTAGGTAGCTCAGCTCGCCGTTAGTGGTGCCTCCTCCTCATCTTTCAGCAAGTATTGGTGAGCCTCACTTCCTCCCGAGGCCGTGTGTAATTCATGCTATCTCTTTTGAGTCTGATTGTATTGTAAGGTCTAGCGGGGGCCTTGTTGCCGGCAAGTATTGTATAAATTCCTAGTATTCGTAAAGGCTCCGTAGACAAGATGTGGGTGTATATATGTATTTTGGGGTAGTAACTGTACGTATTCAGAATCGTGGTCCGTGTTGGAAAGTTATGTATGTATTGTGTATGTTTTTGGGAATCAACTGTTGAAATGCTAAAAGAGAAATAAACTTAAGTTGTAAATCCACGCTTAAGTCCTAAGTTGTTATTTCATATGGAATATGGTGCATTGATATACGGGGGCACTCGTTGGGTAGGAAAGGCAATCCAGGTCCTCTTGACCGAGTTCACCTGGTTAGGCGCCGGTCTCGTCCCTCGATTTTCGGGCGTGACAAGTATTTGGGAAAGTATATTTTGAACATCACGTATTTTGATGATATTTGAAAGCACAGTATTTGGGAAAGTATATTTGAACACCACGTATTTGACGAGACTATGTTTTAAAGATTTATCTTTATAAAAATATATAAATATACATTCAGAAAAAGTATTTTTCAAAGAAGAAATTTCTCTATTCCGAAACGATTATATCTTTAAAGGTTTCAAAATAAACTCACGATTTAAAGGTTTTCACTCGAAGTTTTGACCAGTTTTATTGAGTTTATTGGCTAAGGCCTGACGTGAATAAATAGATACAGTGCTCAGTTGCAGTGCTTTTATTAGGTTGTGATTCCCGCCATTTGGATTGCATTTTTTCCATTCTCTATGTGTATTCCTATTATGCTGTCTGTTCATCGTAATTATTGATTCTTCCGTATTATTCGATCGTATCGATAATTATATTGAAAAATATTTAGATAGATATTATGTTTCAGTCATTTATACATTTATGCCTTTTTACTTATTAGGCCGGTGTTTTCTTGACTAGTCCTCGTCACTACTTCACCGAGGTTAGTCTTGATACTTACTGGGCACCACCGTGGTGTGCTCATACTACACTTCTGCATATTTTTGTGTGCAGATCCAGGTTATTGTTGTTAGTAGCTGCGCAGATCATTGCTGAGGAGACTTAAGGTAACCTGCTGCTGTGTTCGCAAGCTTCGGAGTCACCTTCCTATTTTATTTCTATTCAACTGTACTTACTTATTCCTAGACAATTGTATTTAGATTTAACAGAAAGATTTCGTAGAGCTTATGACTTGTATTTATCGGGTTTTGGGAAATTGTAAACTCTGTCAAGATTTCTATATCGAGAGTGTTATAATTCCTTTATTATTGTTGTCGTTCAGTGGAAATGTTAGGCTTACCTAGTCCCTAAGACTAGGTGCCATCACGATACCCAACAGAGGGAAATTTGGGTCGTGACAATATGTGTCCAGCCATCAATCGCGATAATGCCGGTTCCAGTTGATGATTATGTTTTTTAACCACCTTCGAAACACGCCATGAGACATTCTCCTTCAAAATTCCATTTATTCTAGCACGATAGTTCTTCCTCTTAGAAACATGCTTATTCCTTGGTTTCCTAGACCTATCACAACCATATTGCACATACCTAACAATATCACCACCTTTTTTGTTTGATGCTCTTTTGACAACGCAAGACCCTAATAATCTTGCATGTTCTTTGTAAAAATCAAACATGACATCCTTATTACTGAACCGCGTCCCATTAATTGGACCAATTATGAGATCTTATTCATTGAACTCATTAGGCATTTCCCTATCCTCTCCACCTTCTCCCTCTTCGTCTAAATAATGGTCGTCATCATCATCAACATCGTGAACATGATTTTCTCCATCTTTGAAGTTGTCGCCTGAATCAATGTCGATCGACTAATCTTCATTCATCAAACTGTGGTCTGAATTCAACCCCAAAGATATGTATAATGCATTCCTTAGTTTCTCTGGCCTAGTTTCTAGGATGTTATTCGGGTTTAATGGCTCCAAACCAGTTTCTAGGTTAGCATTCATGTTTAGGTTAAGGGAAGGGTTGTGAATTATGTGTTTAATGAAAGCTCTCTTAACATAAGTGTATGGTATACAAGGTATACCGTATATGTAACGACCTGATCGGTCATTTTACGTCATCGGACCTTGTTCCCCTAAATGAAACTTCCCATAGCGGCTTATTATAATTTATGACTTGCATGGGTGGGTGGCTTGGGATTCGGAAGTGTTTAGACCAATATTGGAACACTTGGTTCCTTCAGGTTGGCCTTTTAGGCCAAGTTTGACTTCGGTAAACATTTTGAGTAAACGACATCGGAATTGAGTTTCGACGGTTTCGGTAGCTTCGTATGATGATCTCAGACTTAGGCGTATGTTCGTAATGGGTTTTGGATGACCCGGGAGCATTTCGGCGCCCAATATCGAACTAAGAGTTTCCTTAAGTTCATATTGTGGTTTGGGACGTGTTTTTCTGTTATCGAGGTCCGAATGAAATTCGAAGACCAGGGATAGTTCCGTTATGTAATTTACGACTTGCCTACAAAATTTGGTGTCATTCTGAGTAGTATAGGTCGGTTCGGCGCATTGTTAGCAAATTCAAGAACTTAAGGTTCCTAAGTTTTGTTCTAGGGGTTTTGAGGTGTGATTTTGAGTTTTAGCATTGTTGTGGGTGTTTCGAAGTCTCGAGCGAGTCTGTATTATGATTTGGTACTTGTTGGTATATTTGGACAGAGGCTCGGGTAGGCCCAGGTGCCTCTCGGGCACCAAACGAGGCCAAAAACCAGCTGAAACAGTTGCTGGTGCACCTGATCTGGTGTGATCGCAGGTGCAGTTGCCAAGTCGCAGGTGCGAGACCGCTCCTGCGATCCTAGCCTCACAGGTGTTACCCCTATGTGGGTTGCCCAGTTCTCGGAGGTGCGGGCCCTTTCCCGCAGGTGCGGACTCCTGCCCGCAGGTGCGAGCCCAGGCTCTTGTTCCATTTACCGCAGGTGCAAGCTATTCCTCGCAAGTGCGAGACCGCAGGTGTAGTCGTCGAGTCGCAGGTGCAGAAACCCCTGTAGGAATTTAAGTCTTTAAATGCGGGATTATCCCATTTTTCACTCAATTTTCTTCCACCATAGACGATTTTTAGAGCTTGGAAAAGAGTCCTACGACCTAGCTACTAAAAGGTATGTGAATTCTATCCTAAAGTTAGTTAATGCATGAATTACTAATTTAACTACCTAATTAATGGAAAATTAAGGAATTGGGTAGTAACCTAGGGCTTTCGAGAATTTAGAGAATTACCCATGAATTGGCTATGAAGTCATACAAAAATCATATATTAATGATCCTTAGGTTATGAGTGAGTGTTTCCTTCGAGAATTTTAGGAATCCGAGCATGCCGGCCCGGGGTTGGATTTTGGGATTTCTTCAAGAATGATGAATTTGACTAAGTAGTAGGAGAATTCCATGCTTTGAGTATAATTTGATATATTTACATAACATTTGATTAGTTTCGAGTCCTTGGGTGACGAGTTCGTAGTTTTGGGCGCATTCTTGACCCGGGGAGTAGGTTCGACACAAGGTGAGTCTCCTTTCTAATATTGTACGAGGGAACTGTCCCCCTATGTGATTTAAATGGCTATGTGCTAATGTTTGTGGGGGATACGTATGCACAAAGTAACGAGAGTCCGTACGTAGCGACTATTATTGTTATGTCCGAGTAGTTAGGCCTACACAATGCCTTGTGTTTTTCCTTGAAATGAACTATATGCTTAATGAATTAATGTTACATGCGGCTTATTTCCATCAGATCATGGAATTTGAGAAATATTAAGGAATTGTTCACCGAAAAGTAATCTATAAAGAATAAATGTGTGGATTGTGTGTGCATGTGACCGCTTCGCAATTTACATTCCACTGGTGGAGTGTTATTTCCCACACTCTCATGAGAGTGGGCCTTATGCCACGATGATATTGAAAGATATATTATGGTACGGGCCGTTCGACCCTCGGCAGTGCACAAATATGATCATTGTGATGGCTCAGGCCAGTTGTCCTTATCCTGTATGCGCATGCTAAATTGTTAATGATTATTCTTATGGATATTGAGTGGTCTGATATTTTAAAGGAAAGAAAAAAAAAAGAAGAATAATGAAGTAGTAATTGTATATTTACTTCCAGTATTTATTTCAATTATTGTTATTTTTAATGTTTACTGTTTTTATCATCCTTATATGTCTGTTACTGATATTATATCTTGTTTAGTCATTTTGTTGGACCTTAGTGAGTGTCAAGTCGACCTCTTGTCACTACTTCTTCGAGGTTAGGCGGGATACTCACTGGGTATATATTTGTTTATGTACTCATGCTACACTTCTGTGCTTAATTGTACAAGTTGTCAGGCTGGTGCATCTGGTTATCAGACCGGAGCTCGATTTCGATCATAGTTGGACCTGATTTCACGGTGAGCTTCTTCTCCTGACGATCCTAGCAGCACCATGGAGTTTTTTTTGCTTATTTCCCGTCTATTTCTTTCAGAAAGTGGGATTGTATATTATATCTTTTGTATATTCTGTTAGTACGCCCGTAGGGCTTGTGACACTAGTTCCTGGCACAAACATAGTAGTTATTATGGATTATGGGTCTGTATATATTGGCTCATGCCTCATTATGACCGCTTTTGATTGAAACTGGCTAATTATCCTTGTCGATTTATGTTTTAAGCTTTAAAAACTTGGTATATGTTGAAATGTTTAATCAAACAAGAAATAACCCTTAGTAAAAAGAGTGTTGGCTTGCTCGACCCCATTGTTGGGTGCCCTCACGACTTGAGTTAGGATTTTGGGTCATGACAACATGGTCTCAAAGCTCTAGGTTCACGTAAGTCTCACGAGTCACGGGCAAACCCGGTAGAGTCTTGTGGATCGGTATGGAGATATCGGTACTTATCCTTAAGAGGCTATAGGGTGTTAGTAAAACCTCTCTTTATTTTTATTCTATCGTGAAGTCGATGGTTTACTAAATGTCATTCTTATATTCTCTCACAGATGGTGAGGACGCGCGCATCCGATGTTCCTGACCCGGGAGGGGCCGCTATCCCCGTTGTTTGAGGCCGTGGCAGATGCAGGGGGAGGCACCGGCCCGAGGTAGGGGCCGATGGTGTTCCCGAGCAATTCCAGTTGCACCACTACTAGAGGATCCTACTATAGAGGAGCAAGGTGAGATGCCCCCAGCAGGTCCTGCTCCAGTGGACTTTATGACGGTGCTAGGCTTCCAGGAGATCATGGGCCGTATGATGTGGTTTATGGACACTATGTCCCAGGCTGGTTTATTTGCAGCAGATCCTGCCACATCTTAGGCAGGAGGGGGGCCCAGACTCCTACCGCCCAGGCTGCAGGTCAGGCTGCAGCTTTACATCATACCCCGGGTACACTGCCCATGGGTGGTGTCCAGTCTGTAGCAGCAGCACCTGAGCCCAGAATAGCTGCGGACGGCGATCTGCAGATTTTATTGGATAGATGGACTCGAATTCACCCTCTAGTCTTCGGGGGTAAGCGAGGCGAGGATGCCCAGGATTTTGTTGACAGGTGCAGGGACAGGCTGCACAATATGAGGATATTAGAGTCCCGTGGAGTGAACTTCACTACCTTCTAGTTAGAGGGCAAAGCTCACAGATGGTGGCAGCCCTATATTCTCAGCAGGCCAGCAGATTCTCCTCCTATCACTTGGGAGCAGTTCACTCAGATGTTTCTAGATAGGTATATCCCACCCTATGAGAGGGAAGAGTTGCGATATCAGTTTGAGCAGCTGGAGGAGGGACAGATGTCAGTGACAGATTATGAGGCTAGATTCTCAGAGTTTTCTCGCCATGCACTCATGATATTACCTACTTATGCCGAGAGAGTGCTGAGATTTATAGCAGGGTTGCACTCCGGTATTAGGGCCAACATGGCCCGAGAGGTGGAGATGGGGACTCCCTATCAGCTGGTGGTCAAGATAGCTCGTCGGATTGAGGGCTATCGATCGAGAGGAAGAGAGTAGGGTCAGCAGGACAAGAGAGCTAGATTCTCCGGGGGTTTCAGAGGTGCCCCAGTTAGGGGCAGAGGTTATTTCAGTAGAGGTCAGCCTAGCAGGCCTCCATATTCAGCACCCCCACCACCTCCTCGAGGTGTTCCAGCGAGGCCTCATTTCAGCGCCATGCCAGAGCAATCCTACCGCCCTCCAGCCATTGAGAGTTCACCCAGTGGTTATTCCAGTTATCCGAGATCTCCCAGTCCCTACTTCAATGCTATGCTAGAGAGTACACATCGCTCTCCGGCCATTCAGGTTTCCTCTTCGGGCCAGCGGGCTATGATACTCGGAGGTTGTTATGAGTGTGGGGATCCAGGTCATATGAAGAGGAATTGTCCCAGGTTTTGGGGCAAAGCAATGCAATAGGATTTTCAGCCCATGGGTCTAGCACCAGCCGTCAGGCCACCTAGAGGTGGGGGACAGGTCGGCAGGGGTCATCCTAGAGGTGGAGGCCAATAAGGGGGATGTCAGCCAGCTCATGTTCATTCTGGCGGGGCTCAGTCTTTCGGTGCTCCAGCTAGATTCTATGCTATTCCAGCCAGATCAGATGTAGTGGCCTCAGACGCCGTGATCACAGGTATTATTACAGTATGTGGTAGAGAGGCATCAGTGTTATTTGATCTAGGATCCACCTATTCCTACGTTTTGGTCTTATTTACTCATTTTCTGGATGTTCCCCGTGACTCCTTGGGTTCTATTATATGTGTGTCCACTCATGTGGGCAATTCTATGGTGGTAGACCAGGTTTACCGGTCCTGTATGGTTACATTCTGCGGGTTTGAGACTCGAGCGGATCTCCTATTACTCGACATGGTTGATGTCGAGGTTATTTTAGGCATGGATTGGCTATATCCTTATCATGACGAGCTAGATTGTCGTGCCAAGACAGTTACTTTAGCCATGCCTGAGTCGCCTAGGCTGGAGTGGAGAGGTTCCTCAGTTAGTGCAACCAGCCGGGTTATTTCATTCATGAAGGCTCGACATATGGTCGAGAAGGGTTACCTGGCCTATCTTTCTTATGTGCGGGACACCACCGTCGAGTTGCCGGCGATTGATTCAGTGCCAGTTGTTCAAGAGTTTGCTGATGTATTTCCTTCAGACCTTCCGGGCATGCCTCCTGATCGTGATATTGATTTCTGCATTGATATAGCTCCAGGCACCCAACCTATATCTATTCCTCTGTACCGTATGGCTTCGAAAGAGTTGAAGGAGTTGAAGGAGAAGCTTGAGGAGTTATTGGCTAAAGGGTTCATCAGACCGAGTGTATCGACGTGGGGTGCTCCAGTTCTATTCGTGAAGAAGAAGGACGGGTCCATGCGGATGTGTATTGATTACCGCCAGTTCAACAAGGTCACCATTAAGACCAAGTACCCTTTGGCGCGCATTGATGATTTGTTTGACCAGTTGTAGGGTGCTCGGGTGTTTTCTAAGATTGATTTGAGATCGGGATATCATCAGTTGAGGATCGGGCCTCAGATGTTCCGAAGACATCTTTCTGCACGAGGTATGGCCACTATGAGTTCCTCGTAATGTCACATGGATTGACTAATACCCCGGTAACATTTATGGACTTGATAAACAGGGTGTTCAGGCCGTATATTGATTCCTTGTCATTGTCTTCATTGATGACATTTTTATTTACTCACATAGCCTGGGAGAGCATGAGTAGCATTTGAGAGTTGTGCTCCAGACTTTACGAGAACAGAAGCTATATGCTAAGTTCTCCAAGTGTCAGTTCTGGTTGGATTCTGTGGCATTCTTGGGGCATGTGGTATCCGGAAAGGGTATCAAGGTTGATCCTCAGAAGATTGTTTCCTAAGTTCCTAGGCTTAAATCTATGCGTAATCGATGTTTTTGATGTTACGAGATGTGTTTTTAAGGCTCGACCTAGTTCAAATAATGTGTTAAGGTTGGTTGGTGGTTTTGGTTAGGGTCCCGGGGGCCTCAAGGTTGTTTCGGGTGCTTAGCGGGTGAGATTGAGGGCTTGGAAACTGCTGAACCAGACCTCTTCTGGTTTCTTCACACCTGCGAAGGTTTTTCCGCAGGTGCGGCCTCGTAGGTGCGTGGGCCTTAATCGCAGGTGCGATAGTGGAGTCTTGGGCCAGTGGTCGCAGGTGCGACCTGGGTTCCGCAGGTGCGGGAATGCAGGTGCGATCACACGACCGCAGTTCAGAGTTGGCCGCGTCCTACTTCAGCTACAAAGATCATGAGCTTTTTGGGCCTAGCAGGCTATTATCGCCGATTTGTTGAGGGATTCTCTTCTATTGCAGCTCCATTGACTATATTAACTCTGAAGAATGCCCCTTTTGGATGGTCCAGCGAGTGTGAGGAGAGCTTTCAGAAGCTCAAGGCAACATTGACCTCAGTACCAGTTCTGGTATTACCTTCCGGTTCGGGGATGTATATAGTGTATTGTGACATTTCCCGTCTTGTCTTAGGGTTTATGTTGATGCACGAAGGGAGAGTTATTGCTTATTCACGCCAGCTGAAGGTTAATGAGAAGAATTACCCTGTGCACGATTTAAGTTGCAGTGATTGTTCATGCTCTTAAGATTAGGAAGCACTACTTGTATGGGGTGTCCTGTGAGGTTTTACAGACCACCGCAGCTTGTAGCACTTGTTTAAGCAGAGGGACCTTAATTTGAGGCAGCGCAGATGGCTTGAGTTGTTGAAGGATTATGATATCACCATTCTTTATCATCCTGGCAAGGCAAACGTGCTAGCAGATGGTTTGAGCAGGAAGGTGAAGAGTATGGGTAGTTTTGCTTACATTGCAGTAGAGGAGAGACCTCTAGCCTTGGACATTTAGTCCTTGGATAATCGCCCGATAAGGTTAGACCTTTCAGAGCCTCGTCGAGTTTTAGCACATGTGGTTGGTCAGTCTTCGTTATTGGGATAGATTAAGGCTCGACAGTTTGATGATCCGTACTTGGCAGAGCTGCGGGAGACAGTGGTTCAGGGTGGTGCCAAGGAGGTTACTATTGGTGAGGATGGTATTTTGAGACTTCAGGGACGTTTATGTGTTCCTAATGTCGATGGCCTGAGAGAGAGGATTCTAGAGGACGCACACAGTTCTTGGTATTCTATTTATCCTGGTGCTACGAAGATGTATCGTGATTTGAAGCAGCATTACTGGTGGAGGCGGATGAAGAAGGACATTGTGGAATATATGGCTAGGTGTCTTAATTGCCAGCAGGTTAAGTATGAGCACCAGAGGCCAGGAGGCCTACTTCAGCAGATGCCCATTCCGGAGTGGAAGTGTGAACGTATCACTATGAACTTCGTGGTTGGGTTGCCTCAGACTCAGCGGAAGGTTGACGCGATTTAGGTCATTGTGGATAGATTAACCAAATCGGCACATTTCATTCCAGAGGCTACTACATATACTTATGAGAGGTTGGCACAGATCTACATTCGGGAGATAGTCCAGTTGCACAGTGTGCCGGTGTCCATTATATCATATCGAGGTCCTCAGTTCACCTCGCACTTCTGGAGAGCATTTCATAGTGAGATGGGTACCCAGAAAGACCTCAACACATCATTTCACCCTCAAACTAATGGCCAGTCGGAGCGTACAGTTCAGATATTGGAGGACATGCTCAGGGCATGTGTGATTAACTTCGGAGGTTAGTGGGACCAGTTCTTGCCTTTGACCAAGTTTGCTTACAACAATAGTTATCATTCCATCATCGAGATGGCTCCATTTGAGGCTTTGTATGGCCGGCGATGTCGTTCTCTTATCGGGTGGTTTGAGCCTGGCGAGGCGAAGTTATATGGCACTGACCTGGTGAGGGATGCTTTGGAGAGGGTGAAGTTGATTCTGGAAAGGCTCCACACAGCACAGTCCAGACAGAAGAGTTACGCGGATCAGAAAACGCGTGATGTATCAGTTATGGAGGGGGATAAGGTCTTGTTGAATGTCTCGCCAATGAAGGGTATTATGAGATTCGGGAAGAAGGTCAAGCTGAGCACCAGGTTTATAGGTCCCTTCGAGGTGTTGAGGTGTGTTGGGAGGTTGCTTACAAGCTAGCTTTACCTCCCAGTTTATCAAGAGTTCATCCGGCCTTTCATGTATCCATGCTCCGGCGGTACCACGCCGACTTCTCTCATGTGGTTTATTTAAGAACCATTCAGTTGGATGAGAGGTTGGGCTACGAGGAGGAGCCATTTGCTATTGTTGATAGACAGGATTGCCAGTTGACGTCCAAGAGAGTTTCTGCAGTGAAGGTCCAGTTGAGGGGCCAACCAGTCGAGGAAGCTACCTGGGAGTCCGAGGAGGTCATGCAGAGCAAATATCCGCACTTATTCAACACTTCAGGTACGATTCTAGACCCGTTTGAGGACAAATGTTTGTTTAAGAGGTGGAGAATGTAACGACCCGGCCAGTCGTTTTGCGTTTTCGGACCCCGTTCGCCTAAATGAGGCTTCCCATAGCGGCTTATTATGATTTATGACTTGCGGGGGCGGGTGGTCCGGGATTCGGAAGTGTTTAGACCAATATTGGAACACTTGGTTCCTTCAGGTTTGCCTTTAAGGCCAAGTTTCACTTTGGTCAATATTTTGAGTAAACGACCTCGAAATAGAGTTTCGACGGTTTCGGTAACTTCGTATGATGATTTCGGAACTTGGGCGTATGCTTGGAATGGGTTTTGGATGACTCGAGAGCGTTTCGTCACCGAATATCGAAATAAGAGTTTCCTTAAGTTCATATTGTGGTTTGGGATGTCTTTTTATGTTATCGAGGTCCGAACGTAATTCCGAGACTGGGATAGTATAGGTCAGTTCGGCGCATTGTTAGCAAATTTAAGAAACTTAAAGTTCCTAAGTTTGGTTCAAGGGGTTTTGAGGTGTGATTTTGAGTTTTAGCGTTGTTTTGGGTGTTCTGAAGGCTCAAGCGAGTCCGTATTATGACATGGGACTTGTTGGTATATTTGGACGGGGGCTCGGGTGATCCCAGGTGCCTCTCGGTCACCAAACGAGGCCATCAACCAGCTGAAGCAGTTGCTAGTGCACCTGATCTGGTCTGACTGCAAGTGCGGTTGCCCAGTCACAGGTGCGAGACCGCTCTTGCGGTGCCAACCTCGCAGGTGCGGCCCCCATGTGGGTTTCCCAGCCCTAGCAGTTGCGGGCCCTTTCCCGGAGGTGCGGACTCCTACCCGCAGGTGCGAGCCCAGGCTCTTGTCCCATTTTCCACAGGTGCGAGCTATTGCTCGCAGGTGCGGTCATTGAGTTATAGGTGCGGAACCCCCTGTAGGTAGTAAGGTCTTTAAATGCTGGATTATCCCATTTTTCACTCCATTTTCTTCCACCATAGACGATTTTGAGAGCTTGGAAAAGAGTCCCACGACCTAGCTAATAAAAGGTAAGTGAATTCTATCCTAAAGTTAGTTAATGCATGAATTTTGTAACGATCCGGTCGGTCATTTTAAGAATTAGAGCCACAATCCCTTATTTACCATTTCTCCCATGTTTATTTATGTTATCGGAACTTGTCAGTGCGTTGAGTGATGAAATCCGGGGCGATTTTTGACACATATTCCATAAATGTAGAATTTAGCTTTAGAAATCTGGCTGTAGCTAGAGTTGTGTGAAGATGGATCCAGAATGAAATTCCGTCGACTCCGTTAGCTTCGTTGGGTGATTTCGAGGTTAGGAGCGTGATCGAAATGTGTTTTCGAGGTCGGTTGTGGATTTAGGCTTGAATTGGCAAAAGTTAGAAATTCGGCGATTTCGGTCGATAGGTTAGATTTTGATATCAGACTCGGAATGGGTTTCCGAAAGCGACAGCAGGTCCGTAATGTCGTTTATGACCTGTGTGCAAAATTTGAGGTCATTCAGATGAGTTTAGGCGTGTTTCGGCGTCGAACGTGAATTCTAGAAATTTCCTAAGTTCTTAAGCTTGAATATATGCATAATTGATTATTTTGATGTTATGGGATGTGATTTTAAGGCTCAACCAAGTTTGAACAAGGTAATAGGGTCAGTTAGTAGGTTTGGTTGAGGTCCCGAGGGCCTCGAAGTTGTTTCGGATGCCCAATGGGTGAGTTTGAGGAGTTGAGAAACAGCTGAACCATTCTGGTTCTGGTGTCTTGCACCTGTGATGGTATTTCCATAGGTGCGGACACACATGTGAGAAGGGGGAGCCGCAGGTGCGAACCCAGGCCAATAAAGGAATTTCCGAACCTGCGAGGTATTTCCGCAGGTGCGAAAAGGGTGCCGCATGTGCGAAAGGGGTGCCGCTGGTGCGGCCCAAGGTCACTTAATGAGTTTCCGCAGGTGCGGCACCGCATGTGCGATCCCAGTGTTGTAGGTGCGAAAAGTCTGGGTAGTTTATATCAAAAATCAAAGGGTTCGAATTTCATAATTCCAAAATCGATTGTGAGCTTGGAACTTTGCGATTTTCAGTATGATTTGAAGAGCAGGATCATAGGTAACGTTTCCTAACCTTAATCCCTTTATATATCATTAATCTCTATCATTTTCCTAAATTTAATCAAGGAAATTGGATGAAAACNATATTTACACCATGCAATCGATTTGAATAGATTTGGGCCACCCGGAGTCAGATACTCGTGGCAAGAGCTTGGTATTGAGTTGATTAGCGCAGTCTAGGTAAGTGGTTTGCCTAATTCTGTGTTGGGGACTTTCCCTTAGGCATTTTATATTGATTTTATTATGCGGACGTCGTGTACGCGAGGTGACGAGTGCGTACACAGGTCATTGTTGCAAAATCCTCTTTTTACCCCTACGAAATCACTTATTTTGTTCATATACTATTGTTTCCTATCTTAATTGAGTAGATAGCCTAAGAATAAGCATGTCTACCTGTTCTGATTTGATTTCCTCTTATTTGCAGCTAGTCACATCATGCTTAGGTAGTTTCACTCTACCCTTACCTGTTGTTTTCCTGGATTGTTTAATTAAGCCATAATTGACATACTTCTGCGTTGCATATTTAAATTGGGACTACGGACCTAGATCCGGGACCTTTCCCCCTATACTGCATTTCATATTTAAATTGAGACTACATATCGAGATCCGGGAGCTTTCCCCCTATACTAAAATGCATATTTAAATTGGGACTACGGACAGAGATCCAGAAGCTTTCCCCATGTACTGCATAGCATATTTAAATTGGGACTACGGACTAAGATCCGGGAGCCTTCCTCGTGTACTTCATTGCACATTTACTGTTGAGATATATGTTGTGCTTAGACGAGGGCTCTCTCTATGTTATTAAATCTTTTCTGTCTTCATTGATCCCGCGTTTATCATTGCTTATCTATTTTTCACTATTTTAAATTGTATATTGACTTGTTTTACAAACTCAGTAGGGCCTCAACCTGACTTCGTCACTACTTGACTGGGGTTAGGCTTGGCACTTACGGAGTACCGAATGTGGAGTACTCATGCCCTTTCCTGCGCATGTTTTCCCCATGTGCAGATGCACGTACCAGCACCCAGTATCGTGTCTAGGGGTCGTCTAGCAGCATCCAGGACACCGCGAGGTAATTCTGCTACGTTCGTAGGATCCCACGAGTCCCCTTCTACTCTATTGTAGGCATAGCAAACTTGTATATTTTTCTACTGTTTCATTGTATAGAGCTACATTTAGTACAGAGCTTGTGACTATGGTGACATTCTGGGTTTTGGGAAGTACAAATGTATATGCTGAGCAGCTACGTTACATCCACTTGATATCTTTTCTTTCTTTATTTTCTATCATTTCTGGAAATTTTAGGCTTACCTAGTCATACAGACTAGGTGCCATCACGATACCTTTCGGAGGGTAAATTGGGTCGTGACAAGTTGGTATCAGAGCGTCTAGGTTCATAGGAGTCACAAGCCGGTTTATTAGAGTCTCACGGATCGGTGCGAAGACGTCTGTATCTATCTTCGGGAGGTTACGTAACTGTTAAGAACAATCAAATTCTTTTGAATTCCTTATCGTGCTAGTTGCTGTCATCGAATTCTTAAAGTCTATTCTATTCTTGCTGTAGATGGTTCGTACCCCTACCATACGTACTGATGACCAAGTACCCGAGCCCCCGGTCAGAGCCACCAGAGGCAAGGGCCGGGGCGGAGCACGAGCACGCGGTACAGCCTGAGCACCGGTTAGGGCAGAGGTAGAGGAGCCCCCAGCAGCTACAGTGGGAGGGGCACAGGAGGTCCCTACTGTTACTCCAGACCTCCAGGATACATTGGCCCAGTTCTTCAGTGCCTTCAGTACTCTGTCTCAGGCGGGTCTACTCCCGATAGCTCTAGCTACATCCCAGGCCAGAGGAGGGACACAGACTCCCGCGGCCCATACTCCTGAGCACAGTTTTCATATTGGGCAGGACCCAGAGTATATTGCTATGCCCCCAGCAGCTCCAGTTCAGCATGAGACTAGGATAGCTGTTCCCGAGGCAGAGCAGCTCCGACTTGAGAGGTACAAGAAGTACCACCCACCTGAGTTCAGCGGACTAGCTTCAGATGATTCCCTTAGTTTTCTTGAGGGGTGTCATCGCATTCTTCGCACTATGGGTATTACGGAGACGAGTGGGGTTTCTTTCACTACTTTCCAGCTGAGGGAAGCAGCTTATCAGTGGTGGCGTGCTTTTGAGCTTAGTAGCCCGGACGAGGCAGCTTCAATTACTTGGGCTCAGCTTTCTAAGATGTTCTTACTTGAGTTTCTCCCTTAGAGCTTCAGGGAAGCTTGGCGTGCGGAGTTTGAGCAGCTACGCTAGGGTGCCATGACTGTGTCAGAGTATACAGTCTGTTTCAGCGATTTGGCTCGCCATGCACCAGCTTTGGTTGTCACTGTCAGAGAGAGGGTTCAGCGCTTTATTGAGGGACTCCATCCCAGTATTCGGACCAGCATGGCCAGAGAGCTGGAGACTGATATTACTTACCAGCAAGCCGTGAGTATTGCCCGGAGGATTGAGACTATGATAGCCTGGGACAGGGAGGAGAGAGAGGCCAAGAGGTCTCGAGAGACTGGCCATTTTTCAGGAGCCCGTGCACCAGCAGCACGCTATGGTAGGGGTTTTATGAGTCGCCATGTTCATTCAGCTCTCCCAGTAGCCATCGGTATTCCAGCTCCTCCTAGACCTCAGGAGCCTTATTATGCTCCACCAGTATCTTAGGTGCCTCCTACTCGAGGTGCTATCACTGGCCAGGTACTATGCTAGATGGGGACGCCAGGCCAGGTACTATGCTCTTCCGGCCTGGTCTAAGGCCATTGCTTCAGATTCAATCATTACATGTATTATTCCCGTTTGTCATAGGGACGCGTCGGTATTATTTGACCCAAGCTCTACATATTCATATGTGTCTTCCTATTTTGCTTCACATCTGGGGATAGCCCGGGGATCTTGGAGTTCCCCTATTTATGTTTCTACTACGGTGGGAGATTCTCTTGTTGTGGACCACGTATATCGGTCATGTTTGATTACTATCAGTGGTTTTGAGACCAGGGCCAATTTGCTACTACTCATTATGGTAGATTTTGATGTTATATTGGGTATGGACTGGTTGTCTCCCTATTATGATATTCTTGATTGTCACGCCAAGACCATGATGTTGGCTATGCCAAGATCTCCGAGGTTAGAATGGATAGGTTCCTTGGAGTATACTCCCCGACAAGTCATTTCTTTTCTTAAGGCTCAGCGGATGGTTGGAAAGGAGTGTGATGAATATTTGTCTTATGTGAGAGATGTTAGTACTGAGACCCCTACAGTTGAGTCAGTGCCAGTTGTCAGGGAACATTCTGATGTATTTCCAGCTGATCTTCCAGGTATGCCACCCAATAGAGACATTGATTTCAGCATTGACTTGCTGCCGGGAACTCAGCCCATTTCCATTCCTCCTTATCGCATGGCTCCTCCTGAGTTGAAGGAGTTGAAGGAGTTGAAGGAGCAGTTACAGCAGTTGCTTGAGAAAGGATTCATCACGCCCAGTGTATCACCTTGGGGGCTCCAGTATTATTTGTGAAGAAAAGATGGCTCGATGCGTATGTGTATTGACTACCTGCAGCTGAATAAGGTGACAGTGAAGAACAGGTACTCATTGCCTCGCATTGATGATCTATTTGACCAGTTACAGGGTGCTAGGGTGTTCTCCAATATTGATCTACATTCTGGTTATCATCAGTTGAAGATTCAGGAACCGGATATCCCGAAGACTGCCTTCAGGACAAGATATCGCCACTATGAGTTCCTTGTTATGTCATTTGGGCTAACCAATGCCCCGACAGCCTTCATGTACCTGATGCACAGCATATTTCGGCCTCATCTTGATACATTCGTCATTGTGTTCATTGATGACATTCTGGTATATTCTAGGTCCCAGGAGGACCATGAGCAGCACTTGAGGACGTACTTCAAACATTGAGGGAGAAGAAATTGTATGCCAAGTTTTCTAAGTGTAAATTTTGTCTTGATTCTATGGCATTCCTAGGCCACATGGTGTCTTCGGATGGGATCAAGGTAGATCCGAAGAAGGTGGAGGCGGTTCAAAGTTGGCCCAGACCGTCCTCAGCTACTGAGATTCACAGTTTCCTCGATTTTGCTGGGTATTATCGCCGTTTTGTGGAGGGATTTTCATCCATTTCAGTGCCTATGACCAGACTGACCTAGAAGGGTGAATCTTTTATAGGGACTGAGGAGTGTGAGGAAAGCTTTCAGAAGCTCAAGACAGCCCTGACTACAGCTCATGTGTTGGTTTTGCCTACCGGTTCCGGATCCTATACAGTTTATTGTGATGCTTCAAGGATTGGCTTGGGAGCGATGTTGATGCAGGACGGTAGGGTGATTGCCTACGCGTCCAGACAGTTAAAGGTCCATGAGAAAAACTACCCTGTTCATGATCTGGAGTTAGCAGCGATTGTTCATGCCCTGATAATATGGCGTCATTATTTATATGGTGTTCCCTGTGAGATATTAATGGATCACCAGAGTTTGTAGCATATATTCAGGCAGAAGGATCTAAATTTGCACCAGCGTAGGTGGTTGGAATTGCTAAAGGACTATGACATCACTATATTATACCACCAGGGGAAGGTCAATATGGTGGCCGACACCTTGAGTCGTCGGGCGTAGAGTTTGGAGAGTTTGGCATACCTTCATGCAGTTGAGAGGCCTCTAGCCTTAGATGTCCAGCCCTTAGCCAGTCAGTTCGTGAGAGTGGATCTTTTTGAGCCTTGTAGGGTATTAGCTTGTGTGGTTGCTCGATCTTCCCTTCATGACTGTATCAGAGAGCACCAGTATCATGATCCCCACCTTTTGGTTCTTTAGGATAGAGTCCGGCGAGGTGATTCCAGAGATGTGACTATAAGAGATGACGGGGTGATGAGGATGGAGGGCCGTATCTGTGTTCCTAACATGAATGGGCTTCGGGAGTTGATTCTTAAGGAGGCCCATAGTTCACGGTATTCCATCCATCCGGGTACCGCGAAGATGTACCAGGATCTGAGACAGCACTATTGGTGGCGAAGGATGAAGAAGGATATAGCTGAGTTTGTAGCTAAGTGTCTCAACTGTTAGCAGGTCAAATGTGAGCTTCGGAGACCGGGAGGGTTACTTCAGCAGATTGAGCTTCCAGAGAGGATGTGGGAGCGGATCACCATGGACTTTGTGGTTGGACTTCCTCGGACTTTAAGGAAGCATGATGTTATTTGGGTGATTGTAGATCGACTGACCAAATCAGTCCATTTACTTCCAGTTCTGACTACATATTCATCGGAGAGGTTGGCTGAGATTTATATCAGGGAGATTGTTTGCCTCCACAATATTCCAGTATCTACCATTTTGGACAAAGGTACACAATTCACTTCACGGTTCTGAAGAGCCGTTCAGCAGAAGTTAGGCACCAGGGTAGAGTTGAGCACAACTTTTTATCCTCAGACGGACGGGCAGTCCGAGCGCTTGATTCAGATTCTCGAGGATATGCTATGTGCTTGTGTGATGGATTTTGGAGGGTCATGGGATCGATACTTTCCTCTTGCAGAGTTTGCTTACAACAACAGCTGCCAGTCCAGCATTTATATGGCGTCGTATGAGGCTTTGTATGGTAGGAGATGCAGGTCTCCTGTGGGATGGTTTGAGTCGAGCGAGGCTCGATTGTTGGGTGCATACTTGGTTCAAGATTCCCTGGATAAGTTGAAGGTGATTCGGAAGAGACTTCGCACAGCTCAGTTCAAGCAAAAGAGCTATGTAGATCGGAAGGTTAGTAACTTGGCATTTATTGCTGGTGATCGGGTTTTACTTCAGGTATGCCCTATAAAGGGCGTCATGAGGTTCAGGAAGAAGGGAAAGCTGAGTCCGAGGTTTATTGGCCCTTTTGAGGTGTTGCGACGTGTTGGGAGGTTGCTTATGAGCTAGCCTTGCCTCCTAGCCTATCAGGGGTGCATCTGGTGTTCAACGTCTCCATGCTCCGGAAGTATCACGGTGACCCGGCTCATGTCTTCGATTTTAGCTCAATCCAATTGGACAAGGATCTATCATATGTTGCGGAGCCTGTGGCTATATTGGAAAGGCAGGTCAGGAAGCTCAGGTCAAAGGATATTGCGTCAGTAAAGGTTCACTGGAAGGGTCAGCTAGTCGAGGAGGTGACTTGGGAGACCGGGCAAGATATGCGGAGTCAGTACCCTCATCTTTTCCCAGCTCCAGGTATGTTTCTATGCTCGTTCAAGGACGATCGATTTTCTTAAGAGGGGGAGGATGTAACGACCCGGTCGGTCATTTTAAGAATTAGCGCCCTAATCTCCTATTTACCGTTTCTCCCATGTCTATTTATGTTATTGGAACTTGTCGTTGCATTGACTGATGAAATCTGGGGTGATTTTGGACACATAGTCCATAAAATTGGAATTTAGCTTTAGAAATCTGGCCGTAGCTAGAGCTGTGTGAAGACGGATCCATAATGGAATTTTGTCGACTCCGTTAGCTCCGTTGGGTGATTTTGGGGTTAGGAGCTTGTTCGGAATGTTTTTTCGAGGTCGGTTGTGGATTTAGGCTTGAATTGGCGAAAGTTAGAAATTCGGCGATTTCGGCTGATAGGTGAGAATTTGATATCGAACTCGGAATGGATTTCCAAAAGCGACAGCAGGTCCATAATGTCATTTATGACCTGTGTGAAAAATTTGAGGTCATTCAGATGAGTTTAGACGTGTTCCAGCGTCGGATGTAAATTCTAGAAATTTCATAAGTTCTTAAGCTTGAATCAATGCATAATTGATAATTTTGATGTTATGGGATGGGTTTTTAAGGCTCGACCAAGTTTGAACAAGGTACTAGGGTCAGTTGGTAGGTTTGGTTGACGTCCTGGGGGCCTTGGGGTTGTTTCGGATGCCCAACTGGTGAGTTTGAGAAGTTGAGAAACAGCTGAACCATTCTGGTTCTGGTGTCTCTCAGCTGCAATGGTATTTCCGCAGGTACGGACACAGAGGTGCGAAGGGGGAGCCGCAGGTGTGACCCCAGGCCAATAAATGAATTTCCGCACCTGCGAGGGTATTTCCGCAGGTGCGGGCACGCAGGTGCGAAAGGGGTGTCGTAGGTGCGACCCAAGGCCACTTAATGAATTTTTGACCTGCGATTGAGTTTTTGCATGTGCGGCACCGCAGGTGCGGCACTGCAGGTGCGATCCCAGTGTCGCAGGTGCGAAAATTCTGGGAAGTTTATACCAAAAATCCAAGGGTTTGAATTTCATAATTCCAATGAGGATCATAGGTAACGTTTTCTAACCTTAATCCCTTTATATATCATTAATCTCTATCATTTTTCTAAATCTAATCAAGGAAATTGGATGAAAACCCATGGAAATAGGATGAAATTTCCCTAAGTAGAAATCTGAGGATTTAGGGAGATTTAGACGTCGGATTTTGTTGATTCTTGTTCGATTGGGTTCATGAGCGAATGGGTGTTCGGGAAATCAAAATTTTACCCGATTCCGAGATGTAAGCCCGGGGAACTTTTTGAGCGAATTTCCTAATTTCGCGTATTAGCTTATAGATAGTTAGCTATTTTGTTCCCTTGAAGTTATATTTACACCATGCAATCGATTTGAATAGATTTGGGCCACCCGGAGTCAGATACTCGTGGCAAGAGCTTGGTATTGAGTTGATTAGCGCAGTCTAGGTAAGTGGTTTGCCTAATTCTGTGTTGGGAACTTTCCCTTATGCATTTTATATTGATTTTATTATGCGGACGTCGTGTACGCGAGGTGACGAGTGCGTACACAGGTCATTGTTGCAAAATCCTCTTTTTACCCCTACGAAATCACTTATTTTGTTCATATACTATTGTTTCCTATCTTAATTGAGTAGATAGCCTAAGAATAAGCATGTCTACCTGTTCTGATTTGATTTCCTCTTATTTGCAGCTAGTCACATCATGCTTCGGTGAGATTCCGGGTATAGGGAAGTACAAATGTATATGCCGAGCAGCTACGTTACATCCACTTGATATCTTTTCTGTCTTTATTTTATTGACTCTGTCATTTCTGTAAATTTTAGGCTTACCTAGTCATAGAGACTAGGTGTCGTCACGATACCTTTCGGAGGGTAAATTGGGTCGTGACAAATTTCTAGTTGAACTGAACTACCTAATTAGTGGAAAATTAAGGAATTGGGCAGTAACCTAGGGTTTTCTAGAATTTAGAGAATTACCCGTGAATTGGCTATGAAATCATACAAAAATCATATATTAATGATCCTTCGGTTAGGGGTGAGTGTTTCCTTCAAGAATTTTTGGAATTCGAGCATGCGGGCCTGGGGTTGGATTTTTGAATTTCTTCATGAATGATGAATTTGACTAAGTAGTAGGAGAATTCCATGCTTTGAGTATAATTTAATATATTTACGTAACGTTTGATTAGTTTCGAGTCCTTGGGTGACGAGTTCAGAGTTTCGGGTGCATTCTTGACCCGGGGAGTAGGCTCGACACGAGGTGAGTCTCCTTTCTAACCTTGTAAGAGGGAACTGTCCCCCTAGGCGATGTAAATGGCTATGTGCTAATGTTTGTGGGGGCTGCGTACGCACAAAGTGATGAGAGTCCGTACGTAGCGACTATTATTGTTATGTCCGGGTAGTTAGGCCTACACCGTGTTGTTTTTCCTCGAAATGAACTATATGCTTAATGAATTAATGTTACATGTGGCTTGTTTCCCTGAGATCATGGAATTGGAGAAATTTTAAGGAATTGTTCATCGAAAAGTAATTTATAAAGAATAAATGTGTGGATTGTGTGTGTATGTGACCTCTTCGCAGTTTACATTCCGCGAGCGGAGTGTTATTTCCCCCACTCTCATGTGAGCGGGTCGTCCGCCACGACGAGATTGAAAGATATATAATGGTTCGGGTCGTTCGACCCTCGACATTGCACAAATATAATCATTATGATGGCTCAGGCTGGTTGTCCTTATCGTGTATACGCATGCTAAATTGTTAATGATTCTTTTTATGGATATTGAGTGGTCAGATATTTTAAAGGAAAGAAAAATAAAAGAATAATGAAGTAGTAATTGTGTATTTACTTCTAAGTGTTTATTTGATTTACTGTTATTTTTAATGTTTACTGTTTTTATCATCCTCGTATGTCTGTTACTGATATTATCTGGTTTAATAATTTTGTTGGACCTTAGTGAGTGTCAAGTCAACCTCTTGTCACTACTTCTTTGAGGTTAGGCGGGATACTCACTGGGTACATATTTGTTTATGTACTCATGCTATACTTTTGTACTTAATTGTACAGATTCTAAGGCTGTTGCAGCTGGTTATCAGACCGGAGCTCGATTCTGATCATAGTTGGACCTGACTTCACAGTGAGTTGCTTCTCCTGACGATCCTCGGCAGCACCTTGGAGTTTCTTTCGCTTATTTCTGGTCTATTTCTTTCAGACAGTGGGACTGTGTATTATATCTTTTGTATATTCTTTTAGTACGCCCGTAGGACTTCTGACACTACTTCCTAACACACATGTGGTAGTTATTATGGATTACGGGTCTATATATATATATGGCTCATGCCTCCTTATGACCACTTTTGATTGAAACTAGCTAATTAACCTTGTCGATTTATGTTTTAAGCTTTAAAAACTTGGTATATGTTGAAATGTTTAATCAAACAAGAAAGAACCCTTAGTAAAATGAGTATTGGCTTGCCCGACCCCACTGTTGGGCGCCCTCACGACCTGAGGTAGGATTTTGGGTCGTGACAGTATAAATGAAAAAATAATATTATGTATACATACTAGATTTTCGATCTTCTCATCCGTATAAATTATATTTTTTTTTTAAATTACGTAATTGACTTTTAATCTTCCCATCCGTATAAATTACATTTTTTTTAAAAACATAATGGTATAAGCATACATATACGAAGGTCTTTTATCTTCCCATGCATGAGAGAATGATGATTTATGGAATCAATGTTTTGAGATAATCAATATTTATTAACTAATTTTGGAGAAAATATTTTGGTGAAATGAAAGGCTTTACTGGTATTTCACCAGTGTGGTCATTGTGGGGCCACGCTGAGTTTGGCCGACTACATAGTTCTAGAAAAAATAAATAACCATTGCATCTAAAGAATAAATAACAAGAAATACAAAGTTGGTACTACATTATTTTAGCTAGAATATTTGTTATTTGGCTAAATTAATGATAGAGTTCCAGCGAATATTTTCACAAATTTGGTATGCAAAAGAATACACAGTTCGAATGTATAAACATTGTATCTAAAAGGGAAATTTTAAAAATAAAAAATTGTGTAAATTATCTATTGTATGTTAAGATGAAGCAAGAAAAAATACAAAATTATAATAAACAAATCATTATATATGACTACGTGGCTATTAATGATTGAAAAATAATTATCTACTGAATTTGACTTTCGATTTTTTTACTGCCACGCGCCTAAAAAGATGTTTATTCACGCTCCTTTGCCACTTCAGTATTCATGAGAGTAACGGTTATCACATTGTCAAGTTGAGGATAGTAATAAAAACCACTAGTAGTTTAGGGTGCAACAAATAATTCATGTCAAGTTTAGGTTATCCTACCTTTCTTTTTGGCGTCTCCTCCTCTCTATTTCACGGAAAAAAAAGAATAACATAGATTTGAGATTGTAAAATTATCTTACTAATAACATACATTTGGTTTGTATCTCACCAACCAAACCAAAACTTTCTAGGTGATCGGCTTATGCATTGACAGTTTAGATCTTTGTATCTTGTACGCAAAAAAAAATAGACTTCCAACAAACACAAATTGGTCACCTAACTTTTTTCCTCTGGTTTGTTGAACACCAAACCATGTTTATTTTCCTCTAATTATAGGTATGGATATTGGACATTATTGCTTCACTCTTTTGCCCTTCATTTTTAACAGCTGAAAGTGCCTACAAAGCTACAACACTCTTTGGCGATATTAATCCTGGAATTTGACCCCAAAAAATTACGGATTTATGCATATATTGACATCGAGTATATTTTATATTATCAGTATAATATAATGACATATGACATGTTATTGTTTTATTTTTCAAGTAATTTTATTTATTATAAATAATCAATCATTAGTGTAGATCGACTTAGCATAATAATGTTACAAAATCTACACTATTAGTGCACGAAACTTAAACTCAGTTATGCTTTATAGAGGAAATGTATATGAGGGGGTTCACAGGGTCTTTTGGTAGTCATATTCAGTAGCTAGCGAAACTTTGGAGGGTATCATCCAACTAACTTTGAGTTTTTATTTGTACAAAAGAATAATATCTTTCTAAATTTGAAAATAATTTAATTAAAAATTTAAAATATTAATATTAATGATAAGTTGTTATGGGATATTTAAGATCACAAGTTTCAAAAGTGTCAAAATCACTAAAATCTTTTGCCATATTTAACGATCACATATTTTTAAGAGAAATCTTTTCTATTTTAAATTACTAGTCAAATCTCTTAAGATCACATAAAGAGGAACAGAGGGATTAAAGCTCATGAAAATATAAAGTGATCGAGCTATACATTTTCTCGTTCTTGTTGAGAAACTAGCGTCCTTGGAGCCTAAAGTCAATGTTAAAATGCTATGGTCTTGACATCTTTAATTTGTGGAGTTTAATTTTTAAGGGGAATAATGTGCAAAAAGAATTATATAAGGGTAAGGGGGAATAATTTATATTTCTAAAATTTGACTTTCTTTGTTAAAATCGAAAAGATGACGGACATGTTTTCTTCTTTTTGAAGGACATACTTAAAATGACTTTGAGAAGATCAACACATTTTTTTCAACTATGTAAATAGTCATGACAAGACAAGACACCAAATGTAATTAAGAGCATATAATTCATGTGTAATTTTTCATACATACACCTTTGAAGTTAAACCAAATAAATTAATATAAATGGCTTAATTCTCCAACTCTTGAGAACTCAAAACACAATATTAAGAACTAACAATGGGAAAAAGCAAGGTCCTTATTGTAGGTGGCACCGGTTATATTGGCAAGAGAATTGTAAAAGCTAGCTTAGCTCAAGGACATACAACGTATGTCTTGCAGTGCCGGACATCGGCCTCGACACCGACAAACTACAGATGTTGTTGTCGTTCAAGGAGCAAGGTGCTCGACTTGTCGAGGCCTCGCTCTCCGACCACCGGAGCCTTGTGGAGGCGGTCAAACAGGTGGATGTTGTCATATGCACAATGTCTGGTGTGCATTTCAGAAGTCACAATATCTTGTTGCAACTCAAGTTGGTTGACGCCATTAAAGAAGCTGGAAATATTAAGGTATATATTGTTCAAAATCTCTTGGTGCTAAAGTCCATTCTTCGGTAGAAATTTACATGGATCGTAATCAAATTATACACAGATTGGCACATAATCCACCAGAAAATTTCATATTTTTCCATATGTCTTCAGTCTCGAGAATCAGTCCGTCTCAGAAGACTCGATTAGGCTTATTAATTACTGTACGTACTAAAAATTACGTCATAACTATAATATGGTTTATAAAAAACAAAAAACAAAAAAAAGCAGCTCTGGTGCACTAAGCTCCCGCTATGCGCAAGATCCGGGAAAAGGCCAAACCACAAAGGTCTATTGTACGCAGTCTTACCCTGCATTTCTATAAGAGGTTATTTCTACGACTGCATTTATAAAGACTTCAAAATATAATTTGTACTAGTTACGAGTAAATTGTATCTCATATTTAATGTTGTAAAAAAAAAAAGCGTGTGCGCCTATATATAGAGAAAGAGAGAGATATACATCTATATAATATATGTACCTTAAACGACGAAAATCCTAATCTTGGGATTAAAGTGTTTCTGTTTTTGCCTCGTAATATAATTTTGATAATACGGAAATAATAAATGTACACTTTAACTTGAGAATTAAAAAAAATCATGTTCTTTCTACTACATCTTCTGTCATTTTCTTTAGGTTACACCTTTGAATGAGTGACATTTTTTCAAGTCGAATGCTAAATGTCTAGATTAAAGAAGTAAAGTTTGCGAAGAAACTCCTCCAGCTTTTTAAAGAAATTTCTCATCTCCTTTAAATTTTCGATCACATTAATATCATTGCTTTCGCTTTATATATTTTACATCCAAATAATTATCTTAATAAATTGAGATTATGTACCCAATTCTGGGGGTTAGTTCTCTTTACTGATTATATGGCTAAATATGTACCCCAAATCTCGTGTCTTTTCTGATTGGCTAATTTTCTTTTCTTTTACTCGTTTTATTTTGTTGTTCATGTCTAATAAAATAGTCCATATATAGTCTAGTTTTAACCTATTTATCGAAGGTTAAGAACATCTTTAGGATCACGGAGATTAGTTAAATTTAAGGGTAAGCTGTCCATTTTACTCGATGAAAAATAGATAAGAATTTCCAATGCACTGTATTAGTATGGTAACCTGTCAATTTCTTTTTTTTTAAAAATATTCCATTATATATTGGAAAACTTGGGAAGAAAATTACAAAGTGGGCAATCGAACACTTACCACAAGTGTAAGCTCAGGTAGCCGATCAACATATCCCACTTAACCCGTAAAAAGGATACAAATTCCAAAATTACTATTTCTGCCGAAGTCATTCTATAAATCTAGACAAGGAAACAAAAGATGCCAACAACAACAACAACACTAACAACAACACAATCTGTATAATATCACAAGTGAAGTTTGGGGAGAATAGTGAATATACAACCTTAACCTTGTGCAAGTAGAGATATTATTTTCAATAGATTTTCGTTTCAAGCAAATATGAAAAATCACAATAATATCGAGAAGAAATGCATTAATGTAAAAGTAGAATAGGAAAACAGAAGACCACAAAAGAAAATGGAAAAGATAAAGTTGGTTAAGATGGGGAGCAGTGATGTCACGACCCCAAATACCCGATCTTGATGGGGCCTATCATGAAATCAGGCAAGCCACATATTTCATCGCTAAAAGTTGTTTTCAGGAAAAATTATTACAGTTACAGCAAGAGTCTCGTTTTTTTATAAAAGCATTTAAGGGTTTAACATCACTGATAACATAAATAAAGGAAAGCCTGAACCCAGATCTAGTGTCACCGAGTCATTAGCTACTACATAAAAATATCAAAATACAGAGCCGGCACAGAGTTGTCGGAAATAAGTAAATATGACAGGTGGATAGAGAAGGAGATAATTGAGGCTGTGATCGCCAACTGCTACCTCGATGCCTCCCAAGGAACTCTGACTGCAGCTCAGCAACCACTACCGGGTCCCGCTGTATCTAGACTTGCACACAAGGTGTAGAGGGTAATGTGAGTACACCTACTCAGAAGTAACGAACCCAAATTACGGGCTGAGAGGTAGTGATGGACTAAACCTCAATAATTGTAATGAAAACAATACACAGAATTTAGACATGCTCAGAGTTTCAACAGATAATGAAAACAGAATATGATCGATATGATAAGCAACCCACGTATATCTCAGTACTCTACATGCCAATGTATCAACAGTGTGAAAATGCACATAGTGCTCATAGCTCTCACACAGAAGTCCACTCGGTACTGTATATGGCTCTCAGGACCAGGGAAAATCCATCCCAAAATATGCATAAACACCGGTGACCGTAGTTACTCAGTACTGAGGAAAAGGCCAATCCAGTCCCCATGCAGAAGATCCATCTCTACAATACAACACTCGGACAAGATCCATGTTCAGGGACGATCCATCCCTCACATATCATCACATTCGGACAAGATCCATGTCTAGGGAAGATCAATCCCTCAATATCAATGCGCTCACTGGGGGTGTAAAGACACCGGAGGGGTTCCTATTGGCCCAAGCGCTATATCAAGCCAACAAAGGCATGATCAGAGTATCAATGCGGTGTGCGGTCCGATCTCATAACTGTCTCAATAACATGCTATTGGTCTCACTCAGTCATTACTCTCTAGTCTCGCTCACATGGGCTCACAGATGCATGAACTAGCCCTAAACAATGATAAATATATAAAATCAACAATTACCGAGACTGAGGCATGAAATGATATGCTATGATAGTACTGAGTATACAAAATCAAATAAACACACAAGGAGACAACAATATACGACAACTCTGGTCTCAGGATTTTCGGCGTGAAGACCTAGCATTTAACTTAGCATGATTTCTAGCATGTTTACATTAACTACATCAATAAGAGTGCGGATATCAATCTGAAATAGCTACTAGACAGTGCCATGGGATGATCCAGGCCACAAATCACTCGGTCTTACACCCGCAGGCCCGTCACTTGGCATGTGTGCCACCTAAATTATAATATAGCATAAAGTTCGGGGTTTCGAACCATCAGAACCAAGTTTGGAAACATTACTTACCTCAAAACTGGCTAAAATCCTAGCCCTCGATGTCTTTGCCTGTAAACTCGGCCTCTAATTGCTCCAAATCTAGCAAAAATCAGATTTATATCATTAATATATGCTAAGGAACGAATCCCACTCAAAAATTATCAAATTCAACCAAAAATCCCAAAATTGGCAAAACCCGACCCCCAGGCCCACATCTTAGAATTCGATAAAAATCACATCACAAGAAACCTCATCCTCCGACCAGTTTATATATTCCAAGAACATCAAAATCAGACTTCAAATGACCCCTCAAATCCCCAATTAAAGGTATCCAATTTCCAAGACATAACCCCTCAAATTACACCATTAAATCACACAAATTTCGTGATTGATCAGTCAAACACCAACATAGAATCGAGTATTAGGCTCAATAACGTCACCTCAAAGTGTTTCCCTTGAATTCCTCTTCAAAATCCCTCAAAAAGCTCCAAATTCGTCTTAAAAAATGGTGAAATATAAGAAAATTCGCGACGACATCCTTTTATACTTTCTGCCCAGTGACCACCGCACCTGCAGAACATTTCTCACACCTGCGGTCCCAGGTGCGCACCTGCGAGATTTCATTAAAAGGCCAACTCCGCACATGCGTTTCATCTAACGCGCTTGTGACTTCGCATGTGCGGCCAAGCGTCCTCATCTGTAGTACTTCTCTCCCTTATCCGTTTCCGCACCTGCGATTCCCAATTCGCACCAGGGGTGACCGCACCTGGGGCCACCCTCTGCATCTGTGGAAATCACAGAACAGATCACACCAGCAACCCTCTTAGGCCAAAAACTTCTCTGTTAACCATTCGAACCCATCCCGAGGCCCTCGTGACCTCAACTAATGATAACCACAAGTCAGAAATGATCACCCGAACTTAGTCGAACCCTCGGAACACCCAAAATAACATCGAAATACCAAATCAACCCATCATTCAAGCCTAAGGATTTTAAAACTTTTCAAAATCACCAACGATGCCGAAACTACCCAAAGCTCGTCTGAATAACCAGAAAATTTTCACACACATCATAAATGACGCCACGAACCTGTTCCAACTTTCAAAATTCCATTCCGACCCCGATAGCTAATTTTCATTGCCGACCGAAAATTGACAAAAACTAAATTTCACTAATTCAAGCCTAATTATACTTCGGACCTCTAAAACCACATTCCGAACACACTCCTAAGTCCCAAATCACCTAATGAAGCTATCTGAACCCTAAAATCCGTATTTCGATGTCATTTACCTAATAGTCAACTCCCGGTTGACTTTTCCAACCATAAGGCCAACTTAAGAGACTAAGTGTCTCATTTCTCACCACGACCACTCCGGACCCGAACTAACTGACCCAACATATCATAAATAGGCTAAGCAACACATGACAAATCATAAACAGCAAAACAGGGCTAATCTCGCGGAACGACCGACCGGGTCGTTACATTCTCCCCCTCTTAAAGAACGTTCGTCCTCGAACGGGTCTAGAAACATACCTGGGCACTCAAATAAGTGAGGATATCTGCTCCGCATCTCCCGCTCATTCTCCCAAGTAGCATCCTCCACTGGATCCCCTCTTCACTGAAGCTATGTCTTTAGACTTCAACCTTCTGACTTGTTGACCCAAAATAGCCACTAGCTCTAACTCATATGACATATCACCCTCAAGTTGAACCGTGTTGGAGTGAAAAACATGATACGCGTCACCAATATACTTCTGAAGCATGGAAACATGAAACAACAGATGAACGCTCGATAAGCTGGGTGGCATAGCAAGTCTATAAGCCACCTATCCATCCCTCTGAAGCACCTCAAAAGGCCCAATGAACCGGGGACTCATGTACCAAGTCTGTGCCTAATAGCCTAACCTCACCTGGCTCGAACCAACCAACCCGAGATCTACACCTCCTACCATATAAAGCCTCATACGGAGCCATCTGGATACTCGACTGATAGCTATTATTATATGCAAACTCCGCAAGTGGCAGAAACTGGTCCCATGAACCACTAAAATCAATGACACAAGCACACAACATGTCCTCTAGAATCTGAATAGTGCGCTCTGACTGCCCGTCCATCTGAGGATGAAATGTCGTGCTCAACTCGACCTAAGTACCCAACTCTCTCTGCACAGCCCTCCAAAACTGAGATGTGAACTGAGTACCCCTGTCAGAAATGATATAAAATGGAACACCATGCAACAGGACAATCTCCCTAATATAAATCTCAGTTAACCGCTCTGAAGAATAAGTAGTACCAACAGGAATGAAGTGCGTGGACTTGGTCAACCGATCCACAATGACCCATATAGCATCGAACCTCCTCGAAGTCTGTGGGAGCCCAACTACAAAGTCCATGGTGATCCGCTCCCACTTCCACTCCGGAATATCCAACCTCTGATTCAGCCCACCTGGTCTCTGGTGCTCATACTTGACTTGTTGACAGTTGAGACACCGAGCTACAAACTAAACAATATCCTTCTTCATCCGCCTCCACCAATAATTCTGTCTCAGATCCTGATACATCTTTGTAGCCCTCGGATGGATGGAATATCACGAGCTATGGGCCTCTGCTAGAATCAACTCGAAGCCCATCCACATTGGGCACACAAATCCGACCCTACATCCTCATAACCCCATCATCACCAATAACTAAATCCCTGGTATCACCTCGTCGGACCCTATCCTGAAGATCGAGCAAGTGTGGGTCGTCATACTGGCGCTCTCTGATCCAGTCATAAAGAGAAGACCTGGAAGCTGCACGAGCTAATACCCGATGGGGATCTGATAGATCTAACCTCACCAACTGGCCTACTAAGGACTGAACATCAAGTGCTAATGGTCTCTCTATTGCTGGAAGATATGCTAGACTCCTCAAACTCTCTACTCTGCTACTCAAGGCATCGACCACTACATTGACCTTCTCCGGATGTTATAGAATAGTGATATCATAGTCCTTGAGAAGCTCCAACTATATCCTCTTACGAAAATTCAAATTCAGGCATTGACCACTACATTAAACAGATGCTGCAGACTACGGTGATTAGTGAAAACCTCACAATGCACCCCAGACAAATAATGACGCCAAACCTTCAAGGCGTGAACAATGGCTGCTAGATCGAGATCATGCACTGGGTAATTCTTCTCATGAGTCTTCAACTGACGCGAGGCGTAAGCAGTCACTCTACCCTCCCACGTCAAAACACAATTGATGCCTATCATCGCATCATAATATATGGTATAAGAACCTGAAACTGATGGCAATACTAAAACTGGAGCTGAGGTCAATGCAGTCTTGAGATTCTGAAAGCTCTCCTCACACTCACCTGACCACCTAAACGGAGCACCCTTCTGGGTCAATTTGGTTAAGGGTGATGCAATAGAATAAAACCCCTCCACAAAGCGACGGTAATATCTCGCCAAACCAGGGAAGCTCCAAATCTCCGTAGCTGAGGACGATCTAGGAAAATTCTGCACCACCTCTATATTCTTCGGATCAACCTGAATACCTTCACTGGACATCACGTGCCCCAAGAAAGCTACTGAGCCAAGCCAGAACTCACACTTGGATAACTTTGCATAAAGTTTCTCCTCTCTCAATCTCTGTAAAACAAATCTCAAATGCCGAGCGTGCTCCTCCTGGCTACGAGAATATACCAGGACGGCATCAATGAACACAATAACAAAAGAATCCAAGTACGGTTGAAACACGATGTTCATCAAATACATGAACATTGCCGGGCATTAGTCAGCCCAAAAGACATCACCATAAACTCATAGTGACCATAACGAGTCCTGAAAGCTGTCTTGGGAATATCAAAATCCCGAATCTTCAGCTGATGATACCTAGATCTCAAATCAATCTTAGAGAACACCCTGGCTCCTTGAAGCTGGTCAAAATAAATCATCAATACGAGGCAAGGGATACTTATTCTTGATTGTAACCTTGTTCAACTGCCTGTAGTCAATACACATCCTCATGGAACCATCTTTCTTCTTTACAAATAACACCGGTGCACCCCAAGGTGACACACTAGGCCAGATGAACCCCTTATCTAGGAGTTCATGAAGCTGCTCTTTCAATTCCCTCAACTCCACCGGTGCCATACGATACGGTGGAATAGAAATGGGTTGAGTGTCCGGAACCAAATCAATACCAAAATAAATATCACTGTCAGGTGGCATGCTTGACAGGTTAGCAAGAAACACGTCCGAAAAATCACGGTCCACAGGAACAGAAACAATAGTGGGAGTTTCAGCACTGACATCCCTCACAAAATCCAAATACGATAAACATCCCTTTCCTACCATACGCTGGGCCTTCAGGTAAGAAATCACCCTGCTAGGCACATACTCAATAGAACCTCTCCACTCAACCCTCGAAAATCCTGGCATCGCTAAGGTCACGGTCTGAGCGTGACAATCCAGAATAACATGGAACGGAGACCACAAATCCATTCCCAATATCACATCAAAGTCAACCATGCTAAGTAATAACAGATCCACTCGGGTCTCTAGACCCCTAATAGATATCACACACGGCCAATACACACGGTCCACAATAATAGTATCGCTTACCGGGGTCGACACATGAACAAATGTGACTAAGGACTCACGAGGCATATCCAGAAAATGAGCAAAGCATGATGAAACATAAGAATACGTAGAACCTGGATCAAATAAGACCGAAGCATCTTGGTAACATACTGAAACAATACCTGTAATCACTGCATCTGAAGCCATAGCATCTGATCTGGATGGAAGTGCATAAAATCGAGCCTAACCTCTACCTGATCGACCTCCCCCTCTAGGGCGGCCACTAGCTAATTGGCCTCCACCCCTAGCTACCTGGGCGGGTGGTGAAGTAACTGGTGTTGAAGCTGAAGGTTGGATCCTCTGCTGGAATGAACCACCCAAAAGACGAGGACAAAACCTCTTGATATGACCCAGATCACCATACTCAAAGCCACCCCTCTCTGCAAATGACGATGGGGACTAAAGGGAACCCCTAGAACTAGAATAACCACTAGAAGAACCATGCGCCGAGGAACCCTGAACTAATGGTGGCCGAGATGAACTCTAGGCTGGAAGTGCACTGAATGAGGAATGGCCCAGATGAGAACTGCGGGGACCATGCCCCAATGATGCACCATTGTAGGCTGGGAGTACTAGTTGAGGAGGCCTAAATGAACGGCCTCTAGTGTGCTGAGACTGATTTCCTGAATGAACACCACCAAAACTACCAGACCCTCGAGGCCTCTTGGCCTCCCTCTCGACTCGCTCTTAGAGGTGAACTGACTCAATCTCTCTAGCAATGTCAACCACCTCCTCAAACGAAGCACCAAATATCCTCTCCCTGGTTAGAAAAATTCGAAGCTGATAAGTGAGACCATCAACGAACCTCCTGATCCTCACCCTATCCGTGGGAACTAGACAAATAGCATGACAGGCCAACTCAGAGAACCTCATCTCATACTACGTCACGGTCATGTCCCCCTGACGCAATTGCTCGAACTCCCTGTGCAGCTCCTCCCTGCGAGACTGCGGTACATACTTCTCCAGGAAAAGAATGGAGAACTGATGCCAGGTAAGGGGTGATGCATCAACAGGTCTACGCCTCTCATAGGCCTCACACCAAGCGAGTGCAGCTCCTTAGAATTGTAAGGTAGTAAATGGGACCCCACTGGCCTCCAATATCCCTGCTGTGCAAAGAATCCTCTAACACTTGTCTAAGAAGACCTGGGCATCCTCGCCCTCAATACCACTAAAAGTTGGAGGCTAAAGCCTACTAAGTCTCTCCAACATGCGATGCCCATCGTCTGCCAAAGCTAGGACCACAAAATCTTGGGCTGGAGCAGCTGGCTGGGCTGCAGCTGGCCCTGGTGTCTGAAGCCCCAAGGTAACCTGCTCAAGTGTCCGGGCAACTGGAGTCTGAGTGCCTCCCCCGGCCTGAGAAGTAGCAGCAGTAGTAGGCATAGCGACTGTCTGTGCAAGACTAGTTCACACCGCCAAAATCTGAGCTAGGGTCTCCTGAAGACCCAAAATCACAATAGGCACTGTCGGTGCCTTAGCCCCGTATGCTAAAGTTCCCCAATTACAAAGACAGAACTTCAGCTCTAGAGCTGAAGTTCCCCAGTGTAACTGAAGTTTTTGAGGATGTATCTGAACTTTATTGTCATTTGAAAATGTGTTTACTTAGTGAGGATGAGAACTTGAGAAAAATGGCTGAGCGGATGCAAGAAAAGTTTAAGAAGTATTGGGGTGAGCCTGAAAAAATGAATAAAATCATTTTTATCTAAAAATGTATTCAACTACATCTTGTCCTCAATCTCCATCTAGTTTTATTTCATCTAATACATCTTGTGGGAGTGTTATAACTACATCATTAATAAGGACGAAGCTTTACTTAAAGAAACAATTTCTAGTGTGGCGTCGGAATGCGCATTTAGCACCGTGGCCGTATTCTTGATCCATTTAGGAGTTCATTGACTCCTAAATGTGTGCAAACTCTTATTTGTGTTCAATACTGGCTTAGAGAAGAGAAGAATCCTATTAGTGTTGAAGAAGACTTGAAGTATCTTGAGGAACTCGAGCTTGGTAAGCTTTAATATTTTGTGTGTATTTTAGTTCAAAATAATATATCATAATTCATAATTGTTTATTTGTCATTTTCATTGACATATTTGATCGAATTATCTTTAGATATGGACAATAATGGAAACACTACTAGCATTGCTTGATGTATAGTTGCAAATTGAAACTTGAGTGGTAAGTTTAATACACTATTTGTTTGGTGATATACTTTTGTAGTTTTATTTTATTATCATCAAAAAATAATATTCTTACTTATGATTTATATATTTTTTATGTTCAAGTGCAATCATGCCCCGTGCTCGGTTGGCCATTTTCAGAGAAGATTTGCAGCCATTTTCAAATAATATTCTTACTTGTGAATGTACTTGTGAATAAAGTCATTCAATATATTTAAGGTGTAGTACTTGTGAATAATATTTTAATGTGTTAAAAGATTGTATTGACAACATGGAAAAACTTAGTGACTAATATGTAATAACTCCAGTCCAGTGAATAATTGAATATAGTAGCCAATACAACGAGCATGTTTATTCAGTGAGCATTGAGCAGTGTTGAAGTTGTCAATACAACGAGCATATTTTTTTACTTTTGTAGTTCGTTGTTCTTTATCATCACCGAATATTAAACCGATACCGCACCGAAATCGTACCGAACCGAACCGAAATAAGAAATACTAAACCGTATCGAAATATTTAGGTACGGTAGTTGGTATACACAATTGAGAAACCGAATACCGAAAAACCGAACCAAAATTCTTAAATACCGAACCGAAGTACCGAATGCCCACCCCTACACATAAGGAAACTGCAATATACGACCACTCGGATCTAAGCATTTTCGGCGAGAAGCCCTAGCATTTGACTTAGCATGATTTCTAGCATGTTCACATTAACCACATCAATAAAAGTGCGAATATCAATCCGAAATAGTTACTAGACGTGCCATGGGATGAGCCAGGCCACAAATCACTCATTTATGCTCGCACGCCTGTCACTTGGCATGTGCATCACCTAAATTATAATCATATAGCATTTAGTTCGGGATTTCGAACCCTCAAAACCAAGTTTGGAAACGTTACTTATCTCAAAACCGGCTAAAATCCTATCTCTCAATGCATTTGCCTCTAGACTCGGCCTCTGATTGCTCCAAATCTACCAAAAATCAGATTTATATCATTAATATATGCTAAGGAACGAAGCCCGCTCGAAAATTATCAAATTCAATCAAAAATCCCAAAATTGGCCAAACCCGATCCTCGGGCCCACGTCTCGGAATTCGATAAAAATCACATCACATGAATCCTCATCCTCCCACGAGTCTATACATACCAGGAATATCAAAATCGGATTTCAAAGACCCTTCAAATCTCCAATTAAAGGTCTCGAATTTCCAAGCCCTAGCCCCTCAAATTACACCATTAAATCCCAAAAATTTTGTTATTGATCAGTTAACCACCAACATAGAATCGAGTATTAGATTCAAAAATATTACCTCAATGTGTTTCCCTTGAATCCCTCTTCAAAATCCCTCAAAAAGCTCCAAAATCGTCTTAAAAATGGTAAAATATAAGAAAATTCGCGAAGGCACCCTTTTATACTTTCTGCCCAATGACCACCACACTTGCGGAACATTTCTCGCACCTGCAGAATCGCATCTGCGAACTTAGTAAAACTTAGTCGAACCCTCGGAACACCCAAAACAACATTGAAACACCAATTTAACCCATGATTCAAGCCTAAGGATTTTCAAACTTTTCAAAATCACCAACGTTGCCGAAACTACCCAAAGCTCGCCCGAATGACCTAAAAATTTGCACAAACATCCAAAATGACACCACGAACCTGTTCCAACTTTCAGAATTCCATTCCGACCCCGATAGCTAATTTTTACTGCCGGTCGGAAATTGCCAAAAACTCAATTTCGCCAATTCAATCCTAATTCTACTCCGGACCTCTAAACCACATTCCGAAGCCCTAAAATTCGTAGTCCGAGGTCGTTTACCTAATAGTCAACTCCCGGTTAACTTTTTCAATCATAATGCCAACTTAAGAGACTAAGTGTCTCATTGCTCACCAGGACCACTCCAAACCCGAACCAACCGACCCAAAACATCATAAATAGGCTAAGAAACATATGACAAAGAATAAACAGTGAAAACATGACTAATATCGCGGAACGACCAGCCGGGTCGTTACAAGTGAATAACATTACTATCCCATGACGAACCTTTGATTTGACTCATAAGGATAGTTAATTAAATTACTAATTTATTTTATTTATTTACTTTAGATCTGCAACATTAATTGTTGAATATTTCCTACCTAAAAATTTGCAATTATCCTAATGAATCAACACAATGCTTATTTATACATGTACTTCTTCCGTCTCATTTTATGTGATATTTTACTAAACATAAATTTAAAAAGGAAAGAATATTTTTTAAAACTTGGGATATAGAACAAGTCATAGATATTTGTGTGATTAAAAATTACTTCATTGTTGTAAAAATAAAATTATTTTTTAAATACCATTTTTTAAAACTTGAAACTCTTGTTCATCCCAAAGACAAAGTTTGCCTCTATGGAAATGGCAATGTTAAAGGTATTTTTTATTTTTATTTTTTGATATTTCTTACCCCTCCGTTTTATTTGTTATGCGGTATTTTGATTGAGCACGATTTTTTATTAAAAAAAAAATCGATTTGTAATATAATTAACTTATCTTTAGATCATTGGACTTTTATATATCATAATATTTCGATGGCCGTAAGCATCTCATTAAGATAAAATGAGATATTATAGTTAAAGAGTTTCTAATATACAAATGTGATATTTTTTTCCCGGAAAGTCCAAAAACCCGGTGTAGTTTTTATTTAATTAATAATTATATAAAATAAAACAAATGGATTTTATTACTCATATTATGAATACCCTATTAAGAAAAAGATTAATTTTGTAAAATTTGATATTATTGGGTTAATTTATATAAAGTGGTGTATATGGATGAAGATGATGTAGCAACATACACAATCAAAAGCATAGATGATCCAAGGACACTGAACAAGACAGTGTACCTTAGACCAGAGGAAAACATTCTGACTCAAAGGGAGTTGATAGCCAAGTGGGAAAAGCTTAAAGGAACAGACCTTGAGAAAATTAGCATCTCTGAACAAGACTTCCTATCTTCCATGAAAGGTACTTCCTCTATCTAAAAAGAATTCCTTTAACTTTCTGGGTATTAATTAGGGGAGTAATTTTTTGTTGGCTATTATTTTTTAAACAAACAAAACCTAAAAATGTCCTCAACTTTCAGAAATGATCTATTCATGCCATCCGTTAAAACATAGTGTTAATGCTGGATCCATTCCACAAGCGAAGTTTGGGGAGAATAGCGTGTATGCAGACCTTATCCCAACCTTCAAGAAGGCAGAGAGTTTGTTCTCGCTAGACCCTCGGCTAGGAAAGGTAAAAGTAAGGGCAACAACAATCACACCAATCACAAAAACAAAGTAAAAATATAAAACTAACACTAGGTACTGCAATCAGAAAGACGAAACGAAAGCAACAACAAGTAGTAACAGAAATTAAAGAATACGAAAATACACATATAATGAAGCTACCGGAACCGTCGAAACTCGATTCTGAGGTCGTTTACTCAAAATGTTGACCGAAATTAAACTTGGCTTTGAAGGCCAACCTTAAGGAACCAAGTGTTCCTATACCACTCTAAACGCTTCCGAATCCCGAACCACCCATCCCCGCAAGTCATAAATCATAATAAGCCGCTAGGGCAAGTCTCATTTAGGAGAACGGGGTCCTGATATGCAAAACCACCGGTCGGGTCGTTACATATTTCAAAAGATTGAATGCATATTTTATACGTCGCATGAGGAATACAAATAGTGCTAGTAGATACGTTTATGCATACCTCAAGCTGGTCCTGTAATCTTTTCTGAACTTCAATCTGACTCATTACCGCCTCTGCTATTGGAACATCTCTGTTCAGACACGGGTGATATTAGTGAGAAGACAACAGTTTAGCCGAATAAATTAAGCTTAATAAGGTCCATTATGGTTAAACCAAATTTACATTAAGCCTAAAAAATCAGACGTATATGCAACTGTAATTAAACCAGTGTTGAATTTCTCAAGATTGAAAATACAGAAGCATTGATCTGTGGAGTTTAATATAAAGGAATATTAGTCCATAAACTAAGTATCTTATGGCTTGTAAGTAAGATCATAAATGACAAGCAACAAAGTAACAGTCGAGATACATGGCACTTACCCTTGTATATAGTTCATACTTAATGAAGAGGTACTGGGGCCTGAGGAATGCAAATTAAATTGTCCCGACGAGTCATCTGTGAGATTGGTGAAAATAATGCAATCATAAGATTTCCTTCTAGGCAAAACGTCAACAAGAACAACAACAACATTCTTAGTATTATCTCACACAGAGGAATCTCGAGAGGATAGTGTGTACGCAGATCTTACCCCTACCTTGTAAGGATAAAAAGGTTGTTTCCATTTCTAGCGAACATTTTCACAAATTTTGTATGCAAAAGAATACACAGTTCGAATGTATAAACATTGTATCTAAAAAGGAAATTTTAAAAATAAAAAATTGTGTAAATTATCTATTGTATATTAAGATGAAGCAAGAAGAAATACAATATTATAATAAATAAATCATTATATATGACTACGTGGCTATTAATGATTGAAAAATAATTATTTACCGAAGCTGACTTTCGATTTTTTTACTGCCACGTGCCTAAAAAGATGCTTATTCACGCTCTTTGCCACTTTAGTATTCATGAGAGTAACGATTATCACATTGTTAAGTTGAGGATAGTAATAAAAACCACTAGTAGTTTAGGGTGCAACAAATAATTCATGCCAAGTTTAGGTTATCCTACCTTTCTTTTGGTGTCTCCTCCTCTCTATTTCACGGAAAAAAGAATAAAGTAGATTTGAGATTGTAAAATTATCTTACTAATAACATACATTTGGTTTGTATATGACCAACCAAACCAAAACTTTTTAGGTGATTGGCTTACGCATTGACAGTTTACATCTAACTTTTTTCCTCTGGTTTGTTGAACACCAAACCATATTTATTTTCCTCTAATTATATGTAGGGATATTGGACATTATTGCTCAACTCTTTTGCCCTTCGTTTTTTAACAACTGAAAGTGCCTACAAAGCTACAACACTCCTTGGCGACATTAATCTTGGAATTTGACCCCAAAAAACTGCGGATTTATGTATATATTGACGTCGAGTATATTTTATATAACAGGTTATTGTTTTATTTTTCAAGTAATTTTCTTTATTATAAATAATCAATCATTAGTGTAGATCGACTTAGCATAATAATGTTAAAAAATCTACACTATTAGTGCACGAAATTTAAACTTAGTTATGCTTTAGAGAGGAAATTTACATGAGAGGATTCACGGAGTCTTTTGGTAGTCCTATTCAGTAGCTAGCGAAACTTTGGAGGGTATCATCCAACTAACTTTGAGTTTTTACTTGTACAAAAGAATAATCTTTTTCTAAATTTGAAAATAGTTTAATTAAAAATTTAAAATATTAACTTTAATGATAAGTTGTTATGGGATGTTTAAGTTCACAAGTTTCAAAAGTGTCAAAATCACTAAAATCTTTTGTCATATTTAACGACCACATATTTTATTTTCTAAAATCTTTTCTTTTTTATATTACTCGTCAAATCTCTTAAGATCACATAAAGAGAAACGGAGGGATTAAAGCTCATGAAAATATAAAGTGATCGAGCTATACATTTTCTCGTTCTTGTTGAGAAACTAGCGTCCTTGGAGCCTAAAACCATTGTTAAAATGGTATGGTCTTGACGTCTTTAATTTGTGGAGTTTAATTTTTAAGGAGAATAATGTGCAAAAAGAATTATATAAGGGCCAGGGGGAATAATTAATATTTCTAAAATTTGACTTTCTTTGTAAAATTAGAAAAGATGACAGACATATTTTCTTCTTTTTGACGAATATGTATTTAAAATGACTTTGAGAAGATCAACACATTTTTTTCAACAACGTAAATAGTCATGACAAGACAAGACACCAAATGTAATTAAGAGCTTATACTTAATGTACAAATTTTCACAACCTTTGAAGTTAAACCAAATAATTTAACGGAAAATATGTTTGTCAACCCTTGTTCTGGCCCAAATGTCCAGGATGGGGTATTATGGTAACTTCCCACAACTTTTTAGGGCATAATGGATATTTAAGCATTTTAGCTTTCCGGATATACCTTTTAGCATTTTTTATTTTTTATTTATTTTTTTCCCTCCAATTCTCTCTCATTAGGTTAATGATCTTACCTTCCCCATACTTCTTTCACATTTACACATGCATGCTATACTATTTTTGATAAAACAATTTATACTCATATACATATACAATACCAATTAAACGAAATACACTAAAATATACGCATAGTATACTAAAAAAATGATTAAACTACTGTATTATAGTTTCTATATTACTATATCACTAAAATAATACTGTATTACTTTTTAACCCTAACACTTAAATATAGAGTGCTTCAACTAAGAAGCTTTTCCAGCCCCTATTTTAATTTCTATCTTTAATTTTTTTTTTCCTTTTTCATCTCTTATCTTTCTTAGTGTTAGATTAAGGAATGGATCACGGGAAGAGGAATAATTCTTCAAAAGTTTATGTAGTATTTCGTGGTAAGAGGTATGGATTGTACAACTCTTGGCATCAGTGTGCTCCTACGGTTATTGGTGTCAAGGACAGCATCTTCAAGGCCTTCAAAATGTATGATGAAGTCATAGCAACGTTCAATGGGTTTAGAAATGGATCTCAAGCTGATAATATATCTGTATCGTCGAAGGTGTATGCAGTATTTCGTGGTAAAATGCCCGGATTATACAACTATTGGTGTGACTGTGCTCCTATGGTTATAGGTTTCAAAGGAAGCATCTTCAAGTCTTACAAATCTTATGATGAAGCAGTAGGAGCATTCGCTGAGTTCCAAAAAGAAAATCTTGCCAGTGAAGAACAATCTTCAAGTTCTTTTGTTGATGAAAGTGATGTTGGGGTTGAAGATGACAATGAAGCAGTGTTGTGTCATCTGTATTGTTAGCTGGAACGTTTTTAGGGATGAAGATTTCAAAAAAAAATGTTCATTTGATTATTGATAAGAGTATTTTGTTGTATTGTTCAGTTTGATTATTGTTTAGTTGGTTATTATCAGTTTAATTATTTGGTTTGTTGTGTTACTGGTTGCCGCATTCAATCTTTGTAGAACAGAGTGTTTAGGATGCCAATCCGTTTTAAAATTTGCACTCCCTATTGGAATGAAATATAATATGTCTGTTGATTTTTTTTTTAAAAAGTATTATAAACTTAACTGAATGTTTTAATTTGTCTATATTGTTGGAGCCTTGTAATTGCCAAAGTGTTATCATTTTGTATCTTTTTTAGCCCGTACTACTTTGATTCATAAGTACTCAACTATTTATCTTCAAGTACTCAACCATCTTCATATTTATTGACAATATATTTTCCTATTGTCCAAGGTTGGTGTCATAAGTTCAATCTGCTATATTAATTTGGAAAAAAAAATTGACCAATTTTACAGGACTTAATTAATCTTTCAAATGTTACTATTAGTACTTTCATTTCATTAGGCATCAAACGAACAATTGCAATATTGAAGACAATAGGACTTTTTTGTTAACTTGAATCAAATGATCATTAGGTAAAAACAAAAAAGATTGAAAACTTAATAATTTCATTCATTAATATGAGATTTCATGATAGCATAACCAAAACATAACAAGTTAAATAAAAACATCACCATAAGGGATAGACAACTTCATAGATTAAAAACATGTAACCAAGCAAAAAAGACAACTTGAGATAAAACTTCATAATAAATGGACTACTCAATATTCTAGTTCACGGAAAGAGACTTTGAGGTCTTGGAGGCGGATTCGGTATCACTAGTGATAACAATGATAGAATTGCTCTTAGCTCCATTCTGGACGGATGGTGTCGGCATATCGTCAAGCATAGTATAGAGTGAAGTTAGAGGATTCTCTTCCAACATCACACCTTTTAGGTAATCAATGCTTGAATCACAAACCACCTTCTCAATCAATTCATTAATATAACAACTCAACCGGTCATTTTGAGAATTTGAACTTCGCTCAATAGTTTTGGGGCACAAGTAGCTCCATATGATATATTTGGACTTGTGTGCAAAATTTGAGCTCATTCTGAGTTGATTTGATATGTTTCGGCGTCGTTTCTTCAAGCATAAATTGTAACGACCCGACCAGTCATTCCGAGAGTTTTAGCCCCGTTTCCCCTGTTTCTACTTCATTACATGTGGTTCAGCTCTTTTGTGTCCCGTTGGGTTGATTCGTCTCGGTTTGGAGTGGTTGTGGAGAGAGATGAGGCACTTAGTCTTTTAAATTGATGATTTAGTTAGAAAATTCAACCGGAAGTTGACTCATAGATAAATGGTCTCGGAATGTGCTTTTTGTGACTTGGATAGCTTCATTAGGAGATTTGGGACTTAGGAGTGTTCTCGGAATGTCATTTAGGGGTCCAGAGTAGAATTAGGCTTGAATTGGTGAAATTGGATTTTTGGCGATTTCCAATCGGCAGTGGAAAAGTAGCTATCAGGGTCGGAATGGAATTTCGAAAGTTGGAGCAAGTTCGTAGGGCTATTTGGAATGTGTGTGCAAATTTTCAGGTCATTCAGACGCGGTTTGGATGGTTTCAGCATCGTTGGCGAATTTTGAAAGTTTAGAAATCCTTAGGCTTGAATTTGGATTTGATTTTGTGTTTTGATGCTATTTTGAGTGTTCCGAAGGTTCGACTAGGTTGGTATATTGGTATATGACTTGTTGGTACTTTTGGTTGAGGCCCCGAGGGGCTCGAGATTGATTTTGAATGATTGTTGGAAGGTTGGAAGTTGGAGAAATGCAGCAAATGGTTGCTGGTGCAGGCCTTCTGGTGTGGCCGCACCTGCGGACGGGGAGCCGCAGGTGTGAAGGCGGAGGTGCGAAAGACCTTGTGTAGATGCGGAAAAATGGAACCTGGCCTGGGAGCGCAGGTGCAGAATATGGATCGCACCTGCAGAACCACATGTGTGAGTAGAACGCAACATATGCAGATTTTTAGTTTAAGTGAGACTCCACACCTGCGAGCGATTTTCCGTAGGTGCGGCACCGCAGGTGCGGGCATAGGGTCCCAGGTGTGAGATTGCTGGGCGGAACCTATATAAGGTTGTCTTCACAAATTTTCACTCATTTCTTCACCATTTTTGACGAATTTTGGAGCTTAGACCTGGGATTTAAAGGGGGAATCACGTGTATTCAGTGATGTAAGCTATTTGGACCTTGTATCTTTTGTTTATGATGATTATTCGATTGTTTGATCATGTTTTTGTGGAGAGATTTGGGAGATTAGGGCTTGAAATTTGAAAGTATAAATTGGGGATTTGAGGGACCATTTGTGGTCCGATTTTGATGTATTTGGTATGTGTGAACTCGTGAGAGCGTAAGGATTCTAGTTTTGTGATTTTTATCGGAACCCGAGGCTTAGGCCCGTGGGTCGGGTTTGGCCAATTTCGAGATTTTTGATGTAAATTGGATATATTCGAGTAGGCTTTGTCCTTTTAGCATATTTTGATGATATGAACCTGTTTTTAATAGATTCGAAGCGTGTTAATGCCGAGTCGAGAGGCAAAGGCATTGCGGTGTAATTTTCCATCCGGTTTGAGGTACATAACGATTGTAAATCTAGACCTGAGGGTATGAAACCCCGGTATTTTGTATTGTTTCGATAGATGAGGTGACGCGCATGCTAGGTGACGGGCGTGTATGCGTGCACCGGTGGGGATTGTGACTTGGTTGGTCCCGTAGCGACTACTAAGTCGCGTATTTTGATTTGAAATCATATGATATTTCATATTTTGGAGACTTATACTGTATCTTGGGTTGTATGCCATGTTTGGGGCCTTGTGCCGACCTGTTTTGGACCCTCAAGGGTGTTTTTACTACTATTCTCACATTATTTTTGATAGAAAATATAATCTCAGTCATAATTTATACTTGTTTACTGATTATTCATGTTTATCACCCTGGTTTAAAACAAATGAAAGATATTTTGGGCTGAGTCCCCGTGATTTGTGGTGAGTTGCCCGAGTGGCTTGTGAGGGTGATGACTGGGCGAGGCCCAGAGCCACAATGTGAGGATATTGATGGATCAGGCTGCACGCCGCAATATTATATACATATATATTGGATCGGGCTGCATACTGCAGCGAGATATATATTGGATCGGGCTGCACGCCGCAGCGAGATATATATTGGATCGGAATGCACGCCGCAGCGAGATATGTTGGATCGGACTGCACGCCGCAGCGATATAGCGCTTGGGCTGAAGAAGCCCATCTGGAGTCTGTACACCCCCAGTGAGCGCAGTCGACTATTTATGGATCAGGTTATACACCACATCATTATATATATATATATATATATAT
>ML427096.1:0-25810 GCA_005239525.1 Nicotiana knightiana | reverse complement strand
GGACCCGATAAAGGTTGCCTACGTATCTCACATCCGGTGAGAATCAAACACGCGTAGTTCGGTGAAACTGAGTATTCTCTTTTTATTTTTATGAAAATTTATCTTTACACCTCACGCCAGACTACAAAATAAAATCTTAGTAAAAAAAAGGATTATTTATACTAAACTAGGAGAATGATTTTTTTTTCTTTTTTATAATTTCGCTCAATTATTTTCTAAAGTCGGTTAACAACGCAAGAAAGCCTTCCAAATGATGCAACAAGTAGCACATAAGTGAACATGATGGTCTTAAAGAGGATACCTGTCTTATACGGACCCGACCCCTGTGTCGAGTTTCGCTAAGTTAAATGCACGTGATGCAAATAAAGCGAACCTACTAGGGATATCCGGCATGAGGTTTGTTCTTCTATGTTTAAATCCTAGTGGAGAATGTATCTAGACAGGCTTACTCGAGCGGACAACTCGAGCCGAGGAGGGTCAGTATACCGGTAGCATTGCTTTCCGGCTTAACTGGTGGTTCCCCCCGCCTAAAACATGTGTGGCTAAAATCCTTCACCGGGTGACAAGCACCTCGGCTATCTCAAAGAAAGTGGGCTATGTCAAGCAAATACCCAATTTTTGATTTCAAGAAGCTCAGAGGGGGTGCGTGAGAAGACAATTTATATGTACAGTTCAACTATATCAAAGTCGTAAAAAGCGAACAAGTAGCACATTAAGCACAAATAAATCACAATATATACAAAATTAATGAAGAAGAATAAAAATTCAACATGTACAAGCTCGAATCCCGTTAATCCCCAGCAGAGTCGCCAGAGCTGTCACACCCATTTTCTACCCCCAAAAGATATGTGTTATGGATTGTGGGTGAAAGAGTTTTTCCAATTAAAGTGATAAATTTGAGTAGGGATTATTTTATTTACAAAGTCGCCACTTAGAATTGATTTTTCGGTGTTCCAAGTCACCATTTATTTGAATCCCTAGTCAAAAGAAGGTTTGACTCTATTTTTTCATTGGTCCGCGAAAACAAAATTCGGGTAAGGAATTCTATTGACTGGGGAGAAGGTGTAAATCATTCCCCGAGTCTCGTGGTTCTAGCACGGTCGCTTCATTGACTTAAACTTGGCTTAAATTAGTTCTAAATAAACTGTGTTTTATTAATTTCTGTGTTTTACTCATCCGCTTTTACTTCTTGACTATTAGATTTATCAGGGAAAATGATTTTTGGATAAATTACGTTATTATGACCACGCTACGCAAGCGAATGCGTGATCGAGATAAAATTGATTAACTTTATCATAGCATCGCTACGCAAGAGAATCCGCAGTTATGACGAATATTATTAGTATATTATTACTTTTGAAAAAAAAAGGTTACTACATTTAAAGAAAATTAATTAAAAATTAATTGTCGAGTTACGCAAGCGAATTCGCGATTTTAGCAAATTATTAATTAAATTAAAAAATTAAAAAAAAAATTTAAGAGTATGAAATGACATCGTTGAATTAATTTATTTAATGTTAAATATCACGCTTCGCAAGCGATTCCGTGAAGTTACAGCGCGCCTACTAATTTGCCTAGCGTTTAAATTAATTAAGTCACTTAAGTTATTGGATTATTTTAATTATGGAGCCAAATCGGGTTGTGATTAGAGTTGATTTGAGAAATCAACAATTAAAGTCTTGGGCCATCTCTTGCTGATGGATAGATAAGGCCAGCTCCTAAGAGTTTAATGTAGTTGGGCTCTTTATTTTAGTTTATCATGAAGTGGGCCCGAAAATATCTACAAAAGAAATGAGCCAACTTCTTTTTCATAATTTATTTCTTAGAAGAAAGGAAATGGGCTGGCTGAAGCTACTTAAAGAGATGGGCCTACCAGCATGACATCGCAAAATGGGCCTGCCGAATTTGATTTTACTTGACCTAAATAATCCATAATTTCCAAAAACTAATACAACCCAACAAGACTAGTTATGCATAAGTCTATGTGGCCTACTTACTCAAATCCAAACTCTTTTTATTAATTAAAAAAAAAGAACAATCCATTTTCTTTCTGTTAAATACTAGTATTATATCATGTCATGCTAACTTAAACAAGAACTAAAAATGACCAAACCCAACATCTCACAATGTCAATTAACCACTGTTTTATTGTTTATAATTTAAGTTTAAAAAAAGGAAACTCATGGACTCATTGAAAGAACAACTAACAGTGGGTAAACACAGACAAAATAGTGAATTCATCCTTTTCTAAACCCACTTAGACATAATGCAATCTACCAAATAATTTTTATGCTTAGTATTTTTGTAACTCAAAGAGGTAGGTTCGTATATTCAAACTTTAAAATAAAAGTAGTAGCGCACGAGTTGAATTTTAAACATACCAAGTCATACTTTCTCATGCATATTAAACTGAATAAACATCAATGATGGAACGAAGCTTCAACACAACGTGTTCTCGTTCAATTATATCACCGGCTGCAATGCATAGCTCAAAAGAAATACCTAGTTGCCGAATTTCGAAGAATGAAACAACAATAAAACCTTTGATACCAAAGCTACTTGAACCGGCAAACAGAACCAGCAGTAACGATAGCGAAACAACAGCAAATCAGCAGTAGAACAGCGAGGAAACAACAGTTGAACAACCCAAAAATCCTAGAATAGAAGCCCAGGACAAGCTCTAAAAGACTTATCTTTTTGAAAGAGTTTTCACCTTTACAAAGCTCACAATTTCAGTTTACTACTAGATATTTTAGCTGCTGATTTCTTTCAAAGTTTGTGTTTTTTTTAGTGTGTAAAAAAGTTCAGCAATTTGTGTAGTGGGTNAGTTCTTTTGGACAGATTTTGGTTCACCAAAAATCTGTCCAAAAGGACTAACTTTGTGTGCCAAAACAGTCCATTTTTCACCAAATTCTGACACAAAATAGAGCAGCATGTTTAAACAGTAAAATACCCAACAACCGTCTACTTTAAACTCAAGTATTCAACTATTATCTACACATGACTGAAATTCATTTTATATACCCAAACTTAAACCAACTAGAATTAGCAAAACAGAAACAGATTTATATGTAATCGACTTAAATACTCAAACAAACTAAACTAACGACAATCGACTTATCAGAACTAAACGGNCGAAAATATTAAGCGACTAATATTGACGATCGAAGCTAACGCGAACTAACAATCACGGATTAATAAATAAATGAAAAACAGAAAATTAAACTAAAACCTAAACTTAATAAAATAATTAAAAAAAACAGAAATTATGAAAACTAAAAGGGAAAAGATTGGTGTGCGAGCTTATACAAAATTTCGGGGCGTTCGACGTTGAATCGACAACGAGACGATGTCGAGGATGCCAAGGATGCCAAGTGGTGGTTGTCCCACCCCGAGGCGCATGTTTCTTTTTGGGAAAACGCTAAACCAATAGATTCCGGAGCCTTGCCAAAAGGAAACAAGTGCCTAAGGTCGAAAAAGAAAAAGAAACCAAACGGATGGAGAAGCAGCGACGACAGGAAGTGGAGGTGGCTGGAGGCGGCTAGCCAGCTGCAGTGGGGTAAGGTGAGGGGTTGAGGTGAAATTGACATCAATGGGTAGGTCTTGAAGACCTCTATCCGTTGATGTATGTGTTGTGGGGTAAAGGTGGTTCGACCTTGACGAATTTCAAAACGAAGAGAAGCCTAGGGTTTCGGATTTAGGTAGATCTATGGGGATTGAGAGGGGCTATGGGGATTTGGGGTTCGGATTCATGGAGAGGGGGTTGAGACGAGTGGGGGTGAAGTTTTGGTGGTGTTTGGAGCAGTGGTGTGCGGTGGTGCCGCCATGGAGAGGCGGCGGCGTGGAAGAAGAAGAGAGGAAAGATGGGTCTAGGGCTTGGGTTTTTGTATGGAAATGAGGCCCCAAAAATCAGATTTTTAACTTTTATACCTCACATGACACCAATTCTAGACCATTGGATCAAAGAAAATAGGTGGCCAGGATTTGATCTTGATCATTTAACCAAAACGATGTAGTTTTGTGCTCAAACTATGTCGTTTTTGCCCCTCCCTTGGCAGCCCTTTTATGGATTAACCATTTCACTTTTAGCCACTTAAATCATTTCAATTTTAACCATTTTCCTTGAATCCTATCTTATTAAACTAAAATCTAATTAAGATAAATACCAACTAGTAAATAAACCTAATAAAATAAATTAGCTAACAATTGAATTAATTACATGAGAAATCAATTAACTTATCAAATAATTAGTCAATTAAAAGTGCACACACAAAGAGAAAAGTATAGAAAATTATTTTTGGTATTTTTTTTGACAAGAAATTCAATTAAAAATGCACAAAAATATAAGAAAAATAACGATTGAAGGAAATTGACACTAACAACTTCAGGAGCATTTAAATGGTGCAAAAATTAGGTATTCACACCAGGACTGCGGACGCATGCAGCTACCTCGCAAACCTCCGAGAATCTCTGGAACAGATAGGCAGCTCACCCTGCCCTAACACCTGAATTTGCACACAAGGTGCAGGGAGTAATATGAGTACACCAACTCAGTAGTAATGAAAATAAATAAAAGTCTGAGAAGCAAGAAACACATAAAATCAATGTCATCAAATCACAAGTGGCACAACCTTTCTTTCCAACAGTATAACATAGATATGTGAAATCATCATGCCTTAAAATCATCTTCAGAAAAATCCTTTAAAGAATGCATATGTTTAACTACTTCAAACCAAAAGATTTTGTATGCAAATGAAAGTAGTAAAATCATAAGTAGCCCCTCGAGAAAAAACATGTATCATAATCAGCCCCTCGGGCATGCCTCACAGTCACTCAACACCTCACCATCACTCAGCACCTCACAGTTACTCATGCCTCCCGATCACTCGTCATTCGGCCTCCCAATCACTCGTCACTCGGCACTCGGTGCGCTCATTGGGGGTGTGTACAGACTCGGGAGGGGCTCCTTCAGCCCAAGCGCTAATATCACTCAGCACCTCACCATCACTCTTGGCCCTCGGCCACACTCAGCAGAACCACTCAAAAGGCCCCTCGGGAGAATCAGTAAAGCAGGGTACTCGGCCCAAAACATCAGTTTAAATCTCAAAGTGGTGTAAATCATGTTGAGTTTCGAAAACAGTATGCACAATGCCGCTGAGTGAAATCATCAATACATAGTGAAGTAAAACATCAGTAAAAAGCCCTCAAAGGGTCTAAACAGGTAGGCACGAGACCCCAAACACAACTTATAGCCCAAATATTTCACAATCTTTAGAACATAATGTAACATAAGGTTTTGAGTAAATATGTAACTCATTAGTTTCCGCTGAGAGGACCTAGTCCAATCCAAAAATTAGTACGCGCCACATACTCATCATCTGACATGTGCGCATGTCTAAAATCAGTGAGAAAATATGTACTCCGGGGTTCCATACCCTCAGGACAAGATTTATAACCATTACTTACCTCCACTAGGCCACAACACTAGTCGGTTATGCTTTTGCCCCTCAAATGTGCTCCCGATTGCTCCGAATCTAGCCAAAACCAGTTCAACATCATTAATATATACTCAAGGAACACAACCCAATCGAAAAATTATCAATTTATACAAGAATCTCGAAATTCGGCCAAACCCGAGCCCCGGGTCCACGTCTCGGAATCCGATAAAATTTACATCACAAGAACCCTTATCCTCCCACGAGTCCGTACATACCAAGAACATCAAAATCGGACCACAATTGCCCACTAAAATTGCCAAAAGAAATTCCCAACTCTTTCCTCCCATTTTCCAACTTTTCTTACTTTAATCCTTCAAATACAAGCCTAATCCGAATTAAAATAGCATAGAAACGATGTTAATAACCCGAGAACTTACCTTCACTGAAGAATCATGAATCCCCTCTCCAATTTGCCTTCAAAGAAGCTCCTCCCGCATGCAAAAATGGNCCTGCGGAAATCCCACTAACGGACCAATTTCACACGTGCGACCAATCCTCCGCACCTGCGGCTTGGCAGGTGCGGCCAAAACTTCGCACCTGCGGAAAATCCCCTGCCTAGCCTCTTTTGCACCTGCGGCTGCCCTTCCGCAGGTGCGGCCAACACCAGAAATTACACCAGCAGTTTTTGCGGCAAATTTCCAAGTTCAAAAACCCGGCCAACCATCCGAAATCAATCCCGAGCACCTCGGGGCCCCAACCAAACATACCAACACACCCCACAACATTATTCCAACTTAGTCGAGCCTTCGAAACACCAAAAACAACATGAAAACACCAAAATTACATCAAATTCAAGCCTATGAACTTTCAAACTTCTAAATTTCGCCAACCACGCCGAAACTGACCAAAACACCTCCGATTGACCTGAAATTTTGCACACATACTCAAAATGACATTACGGACTTGTTCCAACTTCCGGAATTCCATTCCGACTCCGATAGCCTATTTTTCACTGCCGACCGGAAATTGCCAAAAACTAACTTTCGCCAATTCAAGCCTAATTCTGCACCGGTCATCAAAACTTCATTCAGAACACACTCCCAAGTCCCAAATCACCAAACAAAGCTATCTTAGCCATAAAATCCGCATTCCGAGGTCGTTCACCAATAAGTCAACTCTCAGTTGACTTTCTCAACTATTAGGCTACCTTGAGGGACCAACGCCTCAATTCTCATCATGACCACTCTGAACCCCAACCAACCAACCCAACACATATAAATGAAGCTGAACCACATAAAATAAAGCAGAAACAGGGGAAACTGGGCTAAATTCTCGGATCGACCGGCCGGGTCGTTATAGATAAATTTATTATATAAAAAGGTAGTATAAATGATCAAATAAAATTATTTAATAATAATGAAGGGTGAGATGAGAGAAAAAGACAAGATAACGATGCAACCACACCAAATTGATCGTTCCATAAAGTGACACATTTCGTCGACGGATTTAACAATAAGATGCAACAAAATTTAAGTAACAATCAAAACAAACATCTTATTTAATGTAACAATACGATACGATACGATACGNCAAGCATCTTATTTAATGTAACAATACGATACGATACAATAGGTAACGACCATCCAAACAAGCTGTTAAAAAATACAAAGAGAATCTAGTAATAATATGATTTAACTTAAGATATTAAAGTAACCTGATTATTACCATTCAGCTCTCTTACCATGGATGTATTGACTTGAGTTTATTGAAAATAAAGTTTATAAAAGTCCTATGAATAATCCATTAAATGTCAAGCCAAAATTTCCTTTAGAAGATTGATCTTACTAAAGGTAACTAAATTATTTAATTCCATTTCAACAGATTTTGGCAATCTTACATGCCTTGAAGTTTTAAATGGAACTTGCAAATAGAACTCCTATATAAGAAGTGTAAAAATGATATCTATACATCAATCATAAAGATAAAGTTGCCTAAAAAAAATGGAGCTTGACAAAGCAAAATTTGTTGCAATTATCAGCCTTATGTTATTTTTTCCATCATCTTTTTGTGAGATCAAGAGGCTTGTTCCTAGTGGTCCAGATCCAATGGAATCTCCTTCACCTCCATTTTCCAAATTGCATCCTTCAAACATAAAGAAATTGTATGAGTTTAACGTAAAAAGACTTGTTCCTAGTGGCCCAAATCCAATGGAATCTCCTTCACCTCCATTTTCCAAATTGCATCCTTCAAACATAGAGAAATTGTATGAGTTTGATATCAAGAGGCGTGTTCCTGATGGTCCAGATCCAATTAAATCTCCTCCAACTCCAATTTCCAAGCCATACGAAATATCACCTCCAGGCCGAGTTTAAGTAATAAAAGAGGGTAGTTTTAGACTATGGTGTTAAGAGAAAGATGTTCATTGTTATTCTTCATAAATAAGCATTCATATAAAATAATGTACTAGCTGGTATGAAGAAGGATATTTCTTTATTTTATTTTCTTATTCGACTTCTATTTCTGTTATTCACTCTCATATCATGGCACGGCATCACCCTTCGTGCATTAACACTCACATATCATGGCACGGAATCACCCTTCGTGCTTTACACTCTTCCTCACGATATAAATAAATCATGCACGACATCACCCTTCGTGCTTTACACTCCTCATCACAATTCACAGAATCAATAACAACGGATTTAGAGAAGTTTCACAAAGAAATAAATATTTCATCAATGATTTATTTCACAATTTAACATCTCAACCTTGAATCAATATTTAAAAATTTATCAACCTCGGTGGAACAAGATATAAGTCTCCCAACATTTTCATAACAACAATAAGCATGGATAATAGGATTTAAGGCTACAAATTTGCAAGAATGAAATTTCACTCGCATGCCATGACTCGACCACAACGCATAGGTGCTCGTTACCTCACCTATACATTGTATTCAACAACAAAACACGTAGCAAATAATCACACAAAACCTATTCCCTCAAGCCAAAGCTAGACACAACACTTACCTCGCTCCCACTATCACTTAACGCTCAATCACAGCTTTGCCTTTCAATTTAGCCTCCAAGTCCACAATATCTAGAAAATTTCAAACCAAATGATTTAACATAAGCTTTAGGAATCACCCCAGATAACCACGGTTCAATTTAGTTCATATTTCAAATAGTCAATAAAAGTCAACACACGTGCCCGCTTGGTCCAAACCAGAAATTTCGACCAAAACCCGATTACCCAGTCACCCCCGAGCTCAGATATACAATTGGTTTTGGAATCTGACCTGAATTAGAGATCTAAATCCTCATATTTCGAAATCCCTAGTTTTCTATCCAAAATCCTCAATTCCACCATAAAAGTCCTAGTGTAATGACCCGACCGGTCTTTTTTATCTCTAGCGCGTTGTTCAGCGGTTTGAGGTCGTGAGCAACTTTGGTTCAGGTATTATGACTCGTGGGTGTGGTCGGAATTGAATTTCGGGAAGTTTAGAGTTGGTTTGGAAAGAAAATTCTAATTTCAGAAGCCTTAAGTTAGACAAATTGACTAAGATTGGAATCTTGAGTAAACAACCTCTACATTAGGACTTGAAGGTTCCTGCAGGTTCTTATTATGATTTCGGACTTAGGCATATGTCCGGATCGGGCTTTGGATAACCCGGGAGCATTTCGATGCATATTGTGAAAGTCAGCATTTTTGAAGAAATTTCCTAAGTTTGGCTTGAAGCACATTTCAGTGATGTTGATGTCCGTTTGGGATTCCGAGTCTGTGAATAGCTTTGTATGGTGATTCTGGAGTTGGGAGCACGATCGGAAGTGAATTTGGATGTCCGTAGGTCATTTTGAAGTCATTTGTCAAAATTTTGAAATTTGAAGGTTTTGAAGAAATTCGACGTGGAGTGGAAATTTTGATATCGGGGTCGGAATGAGATTTCAGAAGTTGGATCAGGTCTGTAATGTCGAATATGACTTGTGCAAAATTTGGGATCAATAGGACGTGATTTGATAGGTTTCGGCATCGGATGTAGAAGTTGGAAATTTCTAAGTTCATAAACTTGGGATTTGGGTGCGATTCATGGTTTCGATGGTGTTTGATGTGATTTGAGGCCTCAAGCAAGTCCACATTATGTTTTGGAACAGGTTGGTATGATTGGACAGGACTCCGGGGGCCTCGGGTGCATTCCGAGTGGTTAACAGATCAAGTTTAGAGTTTGGAGAAGGCTAGAATTTGCTGTCATCTGGTGTGACCGCACTTACAAGGCTATGGCCGCAGGTGCGGCTATGGCACCGGAGGTGCGAAGAAGTGATGGTCCGGCTGGGAGCGCAGGTGCGATGATATTTCCGCACCTGCGAAGTCGCAGATGCTGGTTATGGGCGCAGGTGCGAAGTTGGCTTGAGCTAAGGAAAGCCGCAGGTGCGGAGGTTTGGTCGCACCTGCGGAATCGCAGGTGCGAGAGTTGGGTCGTAGGTGAGAAAAATGGCCAGGGAAGAATGTTTAAAACAGAGATTTGTTGGTCATTTCTTCATTTCTTCTTTGGTTTGGTCGATTTGGGAGGAGCTTCCGCAGTGGGTTTTCGTCAAGGATCACAAGGTAAGTAATTCCTTCACGTTTCTAAGTTAAATACAAGGTTGTTGCATGGAATTATACATGAAAATTGTGGAAAATTTGGAAATATTGAAGAAAACCTAGAAATGGTAATTTGGGTTTTTAGCCACGAATTCGAGCATGGAATTTAGAGTAAATTGTATAATTGAACTAGTAAAGCTATGGGTAGAATTATCTTCGAGAAATTTTGAATTCCGGGCACGTGGGCCCGATGGCATTTTGGTCATTTCACTAAGCGGGGTTGGGAAATTATATAATTTGGAATTGTTGCAAATATTAGAGTATATTTTCAATTGTTACCGTGATTTGGATAGTTTTGGGACGTTGTGCGTCCGTTGGAGTCGTCGGAAGGGCTTGGGTCATGTCCTTCCTAAACTGTTGAAAGGTCAAATTAGGGGTTTTATTATGTTTTCCTAATATCTGAATTTCAGTAGTTTTTGTACTTTAAAACTCCAGTAATTATAATGGTATTGGGTAGTTAAGATAGAAAATTTTCTGTCAAAGACAAAACGAGCTGTAAATCTGCTTCTTTTGACTCTTGCATTGAGAAATTTCCAACAACAAAGGACATGAAGGTGTACAATCAATAAAATCAATGGTCATCAGAGAATTCATTAACTCTAACTTATACTACAAAAATTTATTCTAAGCAAAAGAAGATTTGTTCGTATATTTAACTTACACATTTGCTTATTAAAGTTTTGTTCCAGCTATAGTTATATGGTTTATGTACCCACTGCCCAAATAAGGGGAAAGGCATGTATGATTCTCCGATAAGAACACTTTTGAGAATAAGACTTTCTCTCTAGAAAAATACAAACACTACCTTTCTGAAGTGATTCGATTATCTATTATTTCACATTCTTCATCAGATCCGAGAATAGTTCCAATATTCTTGCATTTGTCTATCACTCATCATTGTCATAAAGAGGAATCATCCACCTCATTCAATATTGGGTGAATCATTTTTGTTATTTACATTAATGTCATTCATTGTTATTTATTGCTTTACTTTCTTCTTTCATTAATCATCTTGGAGCACTGGATGTACTTCGCACTTAATCATTTATCAACACTGTCCGATTTTTTTCAGATGACTAGTTATAACTCTGAGGATATTATTATTAACTAGGTTTAACCCTTCCCTACATAAAACCAATTAGTTGTTATCAAAGATTTACACTTTTTGGTCAAACAATTTGGCGCCATCTGTGGAGATTTCCTAGTTAAAATTTATGTTTCTTCTAGATTATAACTAATACACCTCACAAAAAAAAAATGCAAAACCCCTACTTTCTTGTACACACGGATCTAACATGGCAGGTAATGGAGAAGAAAGGATGAAGGCAGTGGCTGACCTCACCACCACCCTCTTAAACACCATCAATGAGGTTTCTAAAACAGAAGCCGAAGATGTAACGCCTAACGCCTCTCCCAGGTGAAGTGGCTCGCCCTTCCCTCACCAAAGTATCATAACATCCCGCGGTAAATGGGCTCGAACATCCACAACGGAAGAGGAGCCACCAGCAGTGAAGAAACTACTTGAGGCTTGGTTAACAAACACGCTGACCAGCATCCTCGACAAGCCCGCCCAAGCGGCAATCGGAGAAAATACAAAGACTTGCATTGCATCGGCAATGGCCGAGCAGCATGGCCCTCCGCCTCCAATAACAAGTATCACTCACAATACTAATAATACAGGTGACGATACCCTCTTAGTCATTCTGAGGAAGATGGAAGAAATGGAAATGAAACAAAATGTTTCGGGGCCAAATGAGAGAGCACCAAGAAAGAGTCGACAAAATATTAGGTGCCCCAAAGGTCTTTCCAAAAAGAGATGCCGGTCGGTTCGTTGAACAACCCTATAGTGATGAAGCCGCCCCACATGCCATACCCAAGACCTTCAAGATGTCTCTTTATTTGAAAATATATGACGGTAGAACTGACCTCGAAGATCATGTGACTCACTATGTCAGTGCGATAAAAGGTAATGATCTCGCCAAAGAACAAGTATCCTCCATCTTGTTGAAAAATTTCGGTGAAACTCGCACCGGAGGCACATTAACTTGGTATACACAGCTGCACGCATGCTCCATTGAAACATTCGAAGAGATGACCGACAAGTTTGTAGCGGCTCATGCCGGGGCTAAAAAGGCGGAGGCAAGAGTGAACGATATATTTTCCATCAAATAATCACCTGGAGAGGGACTTCCTCGCTCGATTCAACCGAGTACGGATGACCTTACCAAATGTATCAAAAGGCATGGTTGTAGTAGCTTTCTAAAACGGGATGAACAGGAACGGTTTGAGGGCGACCAGAAAATTATTAAGTCAGATCATGAAATATCCCCCAACCACTTGGGATGAAATACACAATGTCGATTGTGCCAAAGTCCGTACTGACGAAGTCGACCTAAATGGGACAACCGATCGATTGACCTCGGTACATGCGGAATCAAGGAAGGATCGAAGAAACGATGCCAGGAGGAATCTAGCAACTCCATGACCCAATCGAGAAAGGCATCAGTCATATATCAGGAGTGCCATCATACCCCCCCTCCGTCCATGAAGAGGGCCAATCTTGGCCTAGGACAGGGACTCATTGAAACAAGAGAGGTATGCCTCATTTATTATCCGCTCATAATTTTTGAAGTGGCCGCAAAAGATCGGGTTAGACCCAAGCACCAGAAAGTCAAATGCCCTCTGCGAGTTCCACGATGAGCGATGTAACAAAGCTGAGGATTGCATCGCTCTAAGGTAGGAGGTCATGAATATGCTCCACCAAGGGCACCTAAAAGAATTGTTGAGCGACCGAAGGAGGACCAACTTTGCACGAGGACGTGAACAACACCAGGGACCGAAGAAAACACCTTCACCAACTCGCACCATTCAAATGGTCATCGGAGGCCGCCACAACGCATCGATCAACAGTGTAAAATTCACAACAACCCACAAACTCAAACGGTCAATCACTTATGAACGGTATGACGAACTCGAAGAAAGTATCATTTTCGATAAGTCGGATACCCATGGTTTGGTTTTCCCTCACTATGATGCCCTTTTTATCACTTTATGAATATTAGATACAAATGTAAGACGCATTATGGTCGATGATGGGAGCGGCGCGTGCATTATTCACCCTCGAGTACTTGCACAGATGAAACTCGAGGATAAGATAGTGCCACGTTGCATCACGCTAACATGTTTTAACAATGCAGTTGAGCGAACATCTGGAGAAATCACACTCCCCGTCCTGGCCGGAGGCATCACTCTGGAAACCACATTCCACATCATGGACAAGGATACGGCGTACAATATCATAATAGGTTGACCTTGGATACATGCCATAAAGGTTATCCCCTCCAGCTTGTACCAAGTTATTAGATCTCCTACCCTATGGGGAGTGTTCAGCATATGAGGAGAACAACACACATCCCAAGATTGGTATGGCATTGCCCAGGATTGCACATATACCCAACAAATGAAGGGCATAGCAAAAGATGCATAATAATTAATAGGGTCGAGGTTGAGCTGTGATTAAAGAGTGGACGTCATCAGAAATCCCAAAACAATAAAGGCCACGGGATCAACCTTAGAAGACCTCAACCCCGTCCAACTTGATGATAACGACCACAACAAGAAAGCCTACATCGGCTGCAAGCTTCAGGAACCAGGTAAATTTTGCCAATTCTTAACTGATAACGCAGACTTGTTTGCTTTTTCCCATGCAGACATGCCAGGTATCTCGAAGGAGGTCGTGACACACAAGTTGAACGTCGACCCATTCTACCCCTGGTAAGGCAGGTTAGGCGGATGTTCAATTCTGCAATAAACGAAGCAATCGCAGAGGAGGTCAAAAAATTGCTGGAAAATGGCTCCATGAGGGAATCAAAATACCCCCAATGGGTAGCCAATGTGGTCATGGTGAAAAAGAAAAACGGAAAGTGGCAGATGTGCGTAGAATTTACAAATTTAAAAAAAGCATACCCAAAAGATTCATTCCTGCTACCCCATATCGACTAGCTCATTGACGCAATGGTCGAGCATGATTTGTTGAGCTTCTTAGATGCCTACTCAGTCTATAATCAGATCCTCATAGACGAGGAGGACCAGGAGAAGATCACCTTCATCACCCACCAAGGAACGTACTTCTTTAGAGCGATGCCTTTCGGATTGAAAAACACGGGGGAGACATACCAAAGGTTGGTGACAAAAATATTCAAAGACCACCTCGGCAAGACCATGGAGGTATAGATAGATGATATGTTGGTCAAGTCCAAAAGGAAAGAATATCACATCGACCACCTGAAAGAAGCCTTCGATATACTCAGGCTGTATAGGATGAAACTAAATCCTAAAAACTGCGCATTCGGCATGACCTTAGGAAAATTCTTGGGCTTACTAGTATCACAAAGAGGCATCGAGGTCAACCCCGACCAAATCAAATACATAGAGGGAATACCGGAGCACTTAAACAGCAAAACACAGGTTGAAAGGTTGATCAGACGCATCGCCGCCTTGTCGAGATTCATCTCACAATCGTTTGACATGTGTCACAAGTTTTTTGGCATACTCAAGAAGGACAACGACCTCCAGTGGAATTCCGAGTGCGTTCAAGCCCTGAAGGAGTTAAAAGCTTACCTATCATCACCGCCGTGTCTTTCCAAAGTAGAACCAGGGGAACGTCTTCTTGTCACCTTGTCGTATATGAAGTAGCATTGAGTGCATTCCTGGTCCGAGAAGATAAAGTTATGCAATCTTCTATCTATTACATTAGCAATACCTTAATCGACGCCAAGACGAGGTACCCCTACCTCGAAAAGTTGGCCCTGGCCTTGGTTGTAGCTTCACGAAAGCTTAGACCCTACTTTTTGTGCTACCCCATCTCGGTAGTCAAGACTTTCCCTTTAAGAAGTATTTTGCATAAGCCCGAGCTATGGGTCAGGTTAACCAAGTGGGCCATATAATTAAGCAATCATGATATCACATCAACCACGGACAGCGATAAAATCACATTTCCTTGTTGATTTCGTCGTCGACTTCAGCACTAAAATAATGCCCGAAGTCGAAAAAAAGCCGCCAACACTTCTCCACAACACATAAGATCTATGGATTTGGTACACCGATGGATCTTCTAATGCATCAAGGTCCGGACTGGGAATTTTACTCGAGGCCCCAACAGGCGAGGTATTCGCCAGTCCATAAGGTGCCTGGACATAACTAACAACGAGGCCGAGTATGAGGCCATGATTGCAGGATTAAGGCCAGCACTCAAATACGGGCCGAGACGGGTCATCCTACACTGCGACTCTCCACTCGTCATCAACCAAGTCACAGGGACTTTCTGGATCAAAGAGAAAAGGTTGCAAAAATACCAGGCCGAGATCTGCAAATTACTGCCCGAGTTTGATGGATGCCAGCTCGACCAGATCCCTCGAGCACAAAACATCGAAGCAGACGGCCTTGCCAAATTAGTGTCAGCCACTAAAAGCATAACCGGAGAAGGAAACACGGTCACCCTCCTCCATTCATCAATAAATCACATCAAGGTAAGGAGTATAAACCTAACTTGGGACTGCAGCAACCGTATTGTTACATACTTGTAGGATGGCGTACTCCCAGATGACAAAAAGGAAGCCAAGAATCTTTGGATGCAAACGGCGATGTACAACATCATTCACAACGATCTATACAAAAGACGTATGGCGTCACCCTAGCAAAATTCTTGGGCCCGAATCAAATGTGATGCGTCCTTGAGGAGGTTCACGAAGGCCACTACGGGGCTCATTCCGGCAATCTGATCAGGTGTCTCACACATACAAGTTACTATTGTCCTACTATGAACAAAGAGGCCACAGACTTCGTGAAAAAATGTGAGCAATGCCAAAAATACACCCCAATGATCCATCTATTTTAATTCCTGCCAAAAAACAGCCAAATATTTGTTGTTAAATGCCTGATATCTCATGTATCGTTTAGAATGCCTTTTGATTATTTTAATTCTCAAAATGTTTTTAAGATGTGTAGTGAACTATTTGTTGTGGTTATTAGTTGTTGGTTTACCTAGAATTGAGCGTCATCACGTCCTATGGTGAAATTTTGATCATAAAAGACAACCATTTTGCCATTATTACTAACTTTTTTCCTTATTGAATTCTACTCGAAAAAATGACTCCCAATTTTTTCCATGTGTAATGGAGTTAAACTTCATCTAATTTTGCTCTAGAAAAAAACATGGCCATGTCCTCAACAACTCTTGGAATGTCCAAAGTCATATCTTTTGCTGAGACTATTAGCACTACAAATCCATTTACCTCATTTCCATATGAGTATGCAATTTAGTCAAGCTAGTGTTCCTTACCTAATTAAACTGAAGTTGTTGTTACCTGTATGATCAAACTTGGTTGATGAATATCGTGGTAGTGTTTCTCTTTTATCTTCTTTCCATATGAGTATGTGGTTTCAAACAAACTTGGTCCATTGGATGGATGTTACACATCATTTCATAATGTATCGTATTGTATTCTATTCTATTCTATTGTATTGTATTGTATCGTTTGATGAATGCAATGTTTGGATAGATTGTATCGTGTCGTTGTGTCATGATATCATGCACCAACAATATGAACAATCAATTTGCAATATTATTAAGAAAATTGTGATATGGGATAATGTCACGACCCCAAATCCAGGCCAGTCGTGATGGCATCTATCATGGAACTAGGCCAGCCAAAACTTCACTCAAATCATAATAAACTCCCATTTACCTCTTTACTATACCGATTACCCATAAAAGTTTCCTTTAAACATTTATAAAATAGTTAAATCTATAATGAACATTAAATACAATCCCCCGAGAACCCGGAGTCACAGGTCATGAGCATCTACATAAAATATACAACTCAACGAAAATAAATTCTGTAATAGTAAAATAGGAGCGGGAGCAGGACTGCGGACGCATGCAGCTACCTCGCAAACCTCCGAGAATCTCTGGAACAGATAGGCAGCTCACCCTGCCCTAACACCTGAATCTGCACACAAGGTGCAGGGAGTAATACGAGTACACCAACGCAGTAGTAATGAAAATAAATAAAAGTCTGAGAAGCAAGAAACACATAAAATCAATGTCATCAAATCACAAGTGGCACAGCCTTTCTTTCCAACAGTATAACATAGATATGTGAAATCATCATGCCTTAAAATCATCTTCACAAAATCCTTTAAAGAATGCGTATGTTTAACAACTTCAAACCAAAAGATTCAGTAAGCAAGTGAAAGTAGTAAAATCATAAGTAGCCCCTCGGGCAAAAATATGTATCATAATCAGCCCCTCGGGCATGCCTCACAGTCACTCAACACCTCACCATCACTCAGCACTTCACAGTTACTCATGGCTCCCGATCACTCGTCATTCGGCCTCCCAATCACTCGTCACTCGGCACTCGGTGCGCTCATTGGGGGTGTGTACAGACTCCGGTGGGGATCCTTCAGCCCAAGCGCTAATATCACTCAGCACCTCACCATCACTCTTGGCCCTCGGCCACACTCAGCAGAACCACTCAAAAGGCCCCTCGGGCGAATCAGTAAGATAGGGTACTCGACCAAAAACATCAGTTTAAATCTCAAAGTGATGTAAATCATGCTCAGTTTCGAAAACAGTATGCACAATGCCGCTGAGTGAAATCATCAATACATAGTGAAGTAAAACATCAATAAAAAGCCCTCAAAGGGTCTAAACAGATAGGCACGAGGCCCCAAACACGAATTATAGCAAAAATATTTCACAATCTTTAGAACATAATGTAACATAAGGTTTTGAGTAAATATGCAACTCATTAGTTGCCGCGGAGAGGACCTAGTCCAATCCAAAAATCAGTACGCGCCACATACTCATAATCTGACATGTGTGCATGTCTAAAATCAGTGAGAAAACATGTAATCCGGGGTTCCATACCTTCAGGACAAGATTTATAACCATTACTTACCTCCACTTGGCCACAACACTAGTCGATTATGCTTTTGCCTCTCAAATTGGCTCCCGATTGCTTCGAATCTAGCCAAAACCAGTTGAACGTCATTAATATATACTCAAGGAACACAACCCAATCAAAAATTATCGATTTTATTTATACAAGAATCTCGAAATTCGGCCAAACCCGCGCCCCGGGCCCACGTCTCGGAATCCGATAAAATTTACATCACAAGAACCCTTATCCTCTCACGAGACCGTACATACCAAGAACATCAAAATCGGACCACAATTGCTCACAAAAATTGCCAAAAGAAATTCCCAAACTCTTTCCTCCCATTTTCCAACTTTTCTTACTTTAATCCTTCAAATACAAGCCTAATCCGAATTAAAATAGCATAGAAACGATGTTAATAACCCGAGAACTTACCTTCACTGAAGAATCATGAATCCCCTCTCCAATTTGCCTTCAAAGGAGCTCCTCTCGCATGCAAAAATGTTTAAATGAAATGAATTTCACGGATGCCTCTTATATACTAATTCTGCCAGCATTTCTGCACCTGCGGATATTTAGTCACACCTGCAGACCCGCACCTGCGGTCCCAGGTGCACACCTGCGGAGTCCCACTTAAAGGACCAAATTCCGCACCTGCGGCTTCGCAGGTGCGGCCAAAACTTCGCACCTGCGGAAAATCCCCTGCCTAGCCTTTTTCGCACCTGCGACATCGCACCTGCGGCTGCCTTTCCGCAGATGCGGCCAACACCAGAAATTACACCATCAGTTTTTGCTGCAAATTTCCAAGTTCAAAAACCCCGCCAACCATCCGAAATCAATCCCGAGCCCCTCGGGGCCCCAACCAAACATACCAACACACCCCACAATATTATTCCAACTTAGTCGAGCCTTTGAAACACCAAAAACAACACGAAAACACCAAAACTACATCAAATTCAAGCCTATGAACTTTGAAACTTCTAAATTTTGCCAACCGCGCCGAAACTGACCAAAACACCTCCGATTGACCTGAAAATTTGCACACATACTCAAAATGACATTACGGACTTGTTCCAACTTCCGAAATTCCATTCCGACTCCGAAATCCTATTTTCCACTGCCGACCGGAAATTGCCAAAAACTAACTTTCGCCAATTCAAGTCTAATTCTGCACCGGACATCCAAACTTCATTCAGAACACACTCCCAAATTCCAAATCACCAAACAAAGCTATCTGAGCCATAAAATCCGCATTCCGAGGTCGTTCACCAATAAGTCAACTCTTAGTTGACTTTCTCAACTATTAGGCTACCTTGAGGGACCAACGCCTCAATTCTCATCATGACCACTCTGAACCCAACCAACCGACCCAACACATATAAATAAAGTTGAACCACATAAAATGAAGCAGAAATGGGGGAAACGAGGCTAAATTCTCGGAACGACCGGCCGGGTCGTTACAGATAAATTTATTATATAAAAAGGTAGTATAAATGATCAAATAAAACTATTTAATAATAATGAAGGGTGAGATGAGAGAAAAAGACAAGATAACGATGCAACCACACCAAATTGATCGTTCCATAAAGTGACACATTTCGTCGACGGATTTAACAATAAGATGCAACAAAATTTAAGTAACAACCAAAACAAACATTTTATTTAATGTAACAATACGATACGATAGGTAACGACCATCCAAACAAGCTGTTAAAAAATACAAAGAGAATCTAGTAATAATATGATTTAACTTAAGATATTAAAGTAACCTGATTATTACCATTCAGCTCTCTTACCGTGGATGTATTAACTTGAGTTTATTGAAAATAAAGTTTATAAAAGTCCTATGAATAATCCATTAAATGTCAAGCCAAAATTTCCTTTAGAAGATTGATCTTACTAAAGGTAACTAAATTATTTAATTCCATTTCAACAGATTTTGGCAATCTTACATGCCTTGAAGTTTTAAATGGAACTTGCAAATAGAACTCCTATATAAGAAGTGTAAAAATGATATATATACATCAATCATAAAGATAAAGTTGCCCAAAAAAAATGGAGCTTGACAAAGCAAAATTTGTTGCAATTATCAGCCTTATGTTATTTTTTCCATCATCTTTTTGTGAGATCAAGAGGCTTGTTCCTAGTGGTCCAGATCCTCGACAAGCCCGCCCAAGCGGCAATCGGAGAAAATACAAAGACTTGCATTGCATCGGCAATGGCCGAGCAGCATGGCCCTCCGCCTCCAATAACAAGTATCACTCACAATACTAATAATACAGGTGACGATACCCTCTTAGTCATTCTGAGGAAGATGGAAGAAATGGAAATGAAACAAAATATTTCGGGGCCAAATGAGAGAGCACCAAGAAAGATTCGACAAAATATTAGGTGCCCCAAAGCTCTTTCCAAAAATAGATTCCGGTCGGTTTGTTGAACAACCCTATAGTGATAAAGCCGCCCCACATGCCATACCCAAGACCTTCAAGATGTCTCTTTATTTGAAAATATATGACGGTTGAACTGACCCCGAAGATCATGTGACTCACTATGTCAATGCGATAAAAGGTAATGATCTCTCCAAAGAACAAGTATCCTCCATCTTGTTGAAACATTTCGGTGAAACTCGCACTGGAGGCACATTAACCTGGTATTCACTGCTGCATGCGGCTCCATTGAAACATTTAAAGAGATGACCGACAAGTTTGTGGTGGCTCATGCCGGGGCTAAAAAGGCGGAGGCAAGGGTGAACGATATATTTTCCATCAAATAATCACCTGGAGAGGGACTTCCTCACTCGATTCAACCGAGTACGGATGACCTTACCAAATGTATCAAAAGGCATGGTTGTAGTAGCTTTCTAAAACGGGATGAACAGGAACGGTTTGAGGGCGACCAGAAAATTATTAAGTCAGCTTATGAAATATCCCCCAACCACTTGGGATGAAATACACAATGTCGATTGTGCCAAAGTCCGTACTGACGAAGTCGACCTGAATGGGACAACCCATCGATTGACCTCGGTACATGCTGAATCCAGGAAAGATCGAAGAAACGATGCCAGGAGGAATCTAGCAACTCCATGACCCAATCAAGAAAGGCATCAGTCATATATCAGGAGAGCCATCATGCCCCCCTCCGTCCATGAAGATGGCCAATCTTGGCCTAGGACAGGGACTCATTGAAACAAGAGAGGTATGCCTCATTTATTATCCGCTCATAATTTTTGAAGTGGCCGCAAAAGATGAGGTTAGACCCAAGCACCAGAAAGTCAAATGCCCTCTGCGAGTTCCACGATGAGCGATGTCATAAAGCTGAGGATTGGATCGCTCTAAGGTAGGAGGTCGTGAATATGCTCCACCAAGGGCACCTAAAAGAATTGTTGAGCGACCGAAGGAGGACCAACTTTGCACGAGGATGTGAACAACACCAGGGACCTAAGAAAACACCTTCACCAACTCGCACCATTCAAATAGTCATCGGAGGCCGCCACAGCGCATCGATCAACAGTGTAAAATTCACAACAACCCACAAACTCAAACGGTCAATCACTTACGAACGGTATGACGAACTCGAAGAAAGTATCATTTTCGATAAGTCGGATACCCATGGTTTGGTTTTCCCTCACTATGATGCTCTTGTTATCACTTTACGAATATTATATACAGATGTAAGACGCATTATGGTCGATGATGGGAGCGGCGCGTGCATTATTCACCCTCGAGTACTTGCACAGATGAAACTCGAGGATAAGATAGTGCCACGTTGCATCACGCTAACATGTTTTAACAATGCAGTTGAGCGAACATCTGGAGAAATCACACTCCCCGTCCTGGCCGGAGGCATCACTCTGGAAACCACATTCCACATCATGGACAAGGATACGGCGTACAATCTCATAATAGGTCGACCTTGGATACATGCCATAAAGGTTATCCCCTCCAGCTTGTACCAAGTTATTAGATCTCCTACCCTATGGGGAGTGTTCAGCATATGAGGAGAACAACACACATCCCAAGATTGCTATGGCATTGCCCAGGATTGCACATATACCCAACAAATGAAGGGCATAGAAAAAGATGCATAAAAATTAATAGGGTCGAGGTCGAGATGTTATTAAAGAGCGGACGTCAATAGAAATCCCAAAACAATAAAGGTCATGGGATCAACCGTAGAAGACCTCAACCCCGTCCAACTTGATGATAACGACCACAACAAGAAAGCCTACATCGGCTGCAAGCTTCAGGAACCAGGTAAATTTCGTCAATTCTTAACTGATAACGCAGACTTGTTTGATTTTTCCCATGCAGACATGCCAGGTATCTCGAAGGAGGTCGTGACACACGAGTTGAACGTCGACCCATTCTACCCCTGGTAAGGCAGGTTAGGCGGATGTTCAATTCTGCAATAAACGAAGCAATCCCAGAGGAGGTCGAAAAATTACTGGAAAATGGCTCCATGAGGGAATCAAAATACCTCCAATGGGTAGCCAATGTGGTCATGGTGAAAAACAAAAACGGAAAGTGGCAGAAGTGCGTAGAATTTACACATTTAAAAAAAGCATGCCCAAAAGATTCATTCTTGCTACCCCATATCGACTAGCTCATTGACGCAATGGTCGAGCATGAACTGTTGAGCTTCTTAGATGCCTACTCAGTCTATAATCATATCCTCATAGACGAGGAGGACCAGGAGAAGATCACCTTCATCACCCACCAAGGAACGTACTTTTTTAGAGTGATGTCTTTCAGATTGAAAAACACGGGGGAGACATACCAAAGGTTGGTGACAAAAATATTCAAAGACCAACTCGGAAAGACCATTGAGGTATACATAGACGATATGTTGGTCAAGTCTAAGAGGAAAGAATATCACATCGACCACCTGAAAGAAGCCTTCTATATACTCAGGCGGTATAGGATGAAACTAAATCATAAAAACTGCGCATTCGGCATGACCTTAGGAAAATTCTTGGGCTTACTAGTATCACAAAGAGGCATCGAGGTCAACCCCGACCAAATCAAATTCATAGAGGGAATACCGGAGCACTTAACCAGCAAAAAACAGGTTCAAAGGTTTATCAGACGCATCGCCGCCCTGTCGATATTCATCTCACAATCGTTTGACATGTGTCACAAGTTTTTTTGCGTACTCAAGAAGGACAACGACCTCCGGTGGACTTCCGAGTGCGTTCAAGCCCTAAAGGAGTTAAAAGCTTACCTATCATCACCGCCGTGTCTTTCCAAAGCAGAACCAGGGGAACGTCTTCTTTTCACCTCGTCGTATATGAAGTAGCGTTGAGTGCAGTCCTGGTCCGAGAAGATAAATTTATGCAATCTTCTATCTATTACATTAGCAAAACCTTAATCGACGCCAAGACGAGGTACCCCTACCTAGAAAAGTTGGCCATGGCCTTTGTCGTAGCTTCACGAAAGCTTAGACCCTACTTTTTGTGCTACCCCATCTCGGTAGTCAAGACTTTCCCCTTCAGAAGTATTTTGCATAAGCCCGAGCTATGGGTCAGGTTAGCCAAGTGGGCCATATAATTAAGCAATCATGATATCACATCAACCACGGACGGCGATAAAATCACATTTCCTTGTTGACTTCGTCGTCGACTTCAGCGCTAAAATAATGCTTGAAGTCGAAAAAAGCCGCCAACACTTCTCCACAAACACAAGATCTATGGATTTGGTACAACGATGGTTGTTCTAATGCATCAAGGTCCGGACTGGGAATTGTACCCGATGTCCCAACAGGCGAAGTATTCGCCAGTCCATAAGGAGCCTGGACATAACTAACAACGAGGCCGAGTATGAGGCCATGATTGCATGATTAAGGCCAGCACTCAAATACGGGCCGAGACGGGTCATCCTACACTGCGAACCTCAACTCGTCATTAAGAAAGTCACATGGACTTTCTAGAGCAAAGAGCAATGGTTGCAAAAATACCAGGCCGAGATCTGCAAATTACTGCCCGAGTTTGATGAATGCCAGCTCGACAAGATCCCTCCAGCACAAAACATCGAAGCAGACGGCCTTGCCAAATTAGTGGTATCCACTAAAAGCATAACCGGAGAAGTAAACACGGTCACCCTCCTCCATTCATCAATAAATCACATCAAGGTAAGGACTATAAAACTAACTTGGGACTGCCGCAACCGTATTGTTACATACTTGTAGGATGGTGTACTCCCAGATGATAAAAAGGAAGCCAAGAAGCTTTGGATGAAAGAGGCGAGGTACAACATCATTCACAAAGATCTATACAAAAGGACGTATGGCATCACCCTAGCAGAATGCTTGGGCCCGAATCAAATGTGACGCGTCCTTGAAGAGGTTCACGAAGGCCACTGCGGAGCTCATTCCGGCAATCTGATCAGGTGTCTCACCCGGACAAGTTACTACTGTCCTACTATGAAAAAAGAGGCCACAGACTTCGTGAAAAATGTGAGCAATCCCAAAAATACACCCCAATGATCCATCTATTTTAATTCCTGCCAAAAAACAGCCAATTTTTTGTTGTTAAATGCCTGATAACTCATGTATCGTTTAGAATGCCTTTTGATTATTTTAATTCTCAAAATGTTTTAAGATGTGTAGTGAACTATTCGTTGTGGTTATTAGTTGTTGGTTTACCTAGAATTGAGCGCCATCACGTCCTATGGTGAAATTTTGATCATAAAAGACAACCATTTTGCCATTATTACTAACTTTTTTCCTTATTGAATTCTACTCGAAAAAATGACTCCCAATTTTTTCCATGTGTAATGGAGTTAAAACTTCATCTAATTCTGCTCTAGAAAAAAACATGGCCATGTCCTCAACAACTCTTGGAATGTCCAAAGTCATATCTTTTGCTGAAACTATTAGCACTACAAATCCATTTACCTCATTTCCATATGAGTATGCAATTTAGTCAAGCTAGTGTTCCTTACCTAATTAAACTGAAGTTGTTGTTACCTGTATGATCAAACTTGGTTGATGAATATCGTGATAGTGTTTCTCTTTTATCTTCTTTCCATATGAGTATGTGGTTTCAAAAAAACTTGGCCCATTTGGATGGATGTTACACATCGTTTCATAATGTATCGTATTGTATTGTATTGTATTGTATTGTATTCTATTCTATTTTATCGTTTGATGAATGCAATGTTTGGATAGATTGTATCGTGTCGTTGTGTCATGATATCATGCACCAACAATATGAACAATTAATTCGCAATATTATTAAGAAAATTGTGATATGGGATAATGTCACGACCCCAAATCCAGGCCAGTCGTGATGGCATCTATCATGGAACTAGGCCAGCCAAAACTTCACTCAAATCATAATAAACTCCCATTTACCTCTTCTCTATACCGATTACCCATAAAAGTTTCCTTTAAACATTTATAAAATAGTTAAATCTATACTGAACATTAAATATAATCCCCTGAGAACCCAGAGTCACCGGTCATGAGGATCTACATAAATATACAACTCAACGAAAATAAATTCTATAATAGTAAAATAGGAGAGGGAGCAGGACTGCGGACGCATGCAGCTACCTCGCAAACCTCCGAGAATCTCTGGAACAGATAGGCAGCTCACCCTGCCCTAACACCTGAATCTGCACACAAGGTGCAGGGAGTAATATGAGTACACCAACTCAGTAGTAATGAAAATAAATAAAAGTCAGAGAAGCAAGAAACACATAAAATCAATGTCATCAAATCACAAGTGGTACAGCCTTTCTTTCCAACAGTATAACATAGATATGTGAAATCATCATGCCTTAAAATCATCTT